>JASXTE010000056.1:0-182429 GCA_030280995.1 Hemileia vastatrix
ATTCAGTAAGAAAGTAAATTTTCCTGTCTATTATTTTTATGCTTTTACTTAGCATCATCCAGGTGGATGATGTTTAACAATCTTTATCTTTATCCCTCATCCTCATCTTCATTTTCCATCCGCTTACAAATGGTTTGCATTTGAGCATCTGACTTGGAGACTGAGATTCTGTGAGTTTGTGAGTTTGTGAGTTTGTATTTGTCCATTGAAATCGCACCCTCTGGCTTAGTTTGAATTGACTTTGTTCAATTCGCTTTCTGTCTGTCATTTGCATTTGCAATTCTCTTCATTCTCCCGACAAGACAAGAGGAGAAAAGTCAAGCGAAACCACTTGAATTGTGAATTGTGAATTGTCAATCACTCATAACAGTTAATGCCTTCATTTCCGAGGGGTGAATTGCTTTGTGCCATCTACTATCATATTCTTTGGTGAGATGTGAACATTCATTGTCAACGATACACCCTAACACACGTGTAGCCTGTCAGAAAGATCAGAATGAAGGATGAAAATTGCTCTACGGCATCAAGAGGACGAATGAGTGAAAAGAATGAGCAATATCAAAGAAAAAGAGAGCAAGAGAGATAAAAAGAGGAAAAAAAGAGGAAAAAGATCGTCCTAAAAGTCCTGAAAGAATACCCGATGGTGAGATGATTACAATTGAGTCTGTTAGACTGTTAGACTGTGAGACGGCCATTGAAAGTGAATACTCACGACACCAGTCATCAAAAGTTTGAACAGATTATGCTGCCACACTGTTTTCTCTTCTTCTTCTCCTTGCTCGTCCTTTACTTTTCCTTCCTTTGTCCTACCCTTCTTTCTATTCTTAAAGCGATGGATAATGATGAACTTAACAACATTGAATATTTACAAAATCGAGTTCAGCAATTGACTCAAGACGTTAATGCCAAAGATAATCAAATACAGATGCTTCTGCAAGAAAATGAATTGCTGACAACTATAAATCAAGAATTTGAAGCGATATTGAGAACTCATGGATTGCTTCCTGACATTATTCTCCATCAATGAGATGCTTCAAATTTCTATCAACTTTGGCCAAATTGGATGAAACGATAACAACTCAGCGATGAACGTTCCTTGCCGACATCCAGCATGACTGATGGATTTGTATAAAATAGATGATTCGCAAGACGTCACATGAAAATGAGCATCACTCACATCACCAGGCAGATATAATCAAGGAATTTTTGTTAATAGTTACTTCTATGTCTCACCAAATAAAAGAAGGATGTTGATGCTGCAGATTTCTTACTTATATATACTTTGATACATACTTGCTGTTGATGCTTCTCTCTTCTTGCTCCCAGCTTCACCAGATGGTCATCTTGACATCTTCTCTGTTTGCGCATTTTAAAGAAAAATTCACTTCAATGAGCAAATTTATATTCACCTTTTACCTCATCCTTAGGTTAAACGTAATTTACATAAAAAAATTTACAGTCAAATGTGCTGAAAAAAGGAATTTTTCGTGTGAAAAATTCATCGACTGGCCCTTGGCCTGAAAAAAACGACAGAATCGTCACACGTAACTTAATACACTAGATGTTATCAGAAACAAAAAGCCTCCTCACAAACAAACAACAACAACAACAACAAGAACAACAAAAACGAGACGATTGGTCAAAGTAGTCGAGTTTCACCGATGTTTTACCGATTCAATCGAATCTTCCATCTCACTGTTGCAAGAATAACAATCATTATGATGACATGTGATACATTTTGTTTTAACCGATGGAATGTCTTTTATCCCTTTTTTGTTTGTTTTGACGGTGAAGATACACAGTCATCCAGCTGAAGACACACAA
Organism: Hemileia vastatrix; assembly: GCA_030280995.1. NCBI lineage: Eukaryota > Fungi > Basidiomycota > Pucciniomycetes > Pucciniales > Zaghouaniaceae > Hemileia > Hemileia vastatrix. Next base: position 1,825 of record JASXTE010000056.1, read on the forward strand.
GCATCCAACTAAAGACATGGGTCTGAAGTTTGTCTTGAACATGCCAGTCAAGGAGTCGACAGATCTCACTTACGAATCATCAGTCAGGCATTATATGCTCGATGAGTCACATGCAACATTGTCCATTGTGAATAGTTAATCTGGCAAACAAGTTCTCCTCATTCTTCTTAGTCTTTTTGGCTATTCTTTCAATCCGGTGTTTACAGGGACTTGTCATCCCTTGTCAGCTTTCGCTTGGCCACTGGAACCATTTTACTTTTGTGCGTGACTTTGGTGAATTCATTCGCCCTTCATAACTGCCAACTTACAGTCATTCGACAAAGGCATATTCACAGAAGACCAATCGAAGCGACAAATGACCACCGATGGAGTAGTGAGAACAATTACTTAGCTTATCTTTTATGCTCGGTGTTGAATTTTAATGAAAATAAGCAAAAAATCATTCGCTTTTTCAAGCTTGAAATTGAAAAAGAAATCGAGTTGTCTAAAATTTCATCTTGTTTATCTTGTTGATGCAGGTTAGACTTTCTCAAGGATGAAGAAGATTTCTTTTCTGTGAGGAAGAAAATTACACTGATCGATGAGTGAATTTATGGATAATTTCGATAAATGAAAGAAATTTAAACAAGTATTAATAAATTCACGTATAATCAATGGTGTTGTTGACCATGATAAAAGGTTTACTTTTAACTCAAATTATATTATTATTCATCGAGGTGCCCCTACGTCAATTTGGGTCAAGGGTGCTTATTAACAGACATCAATACTCACCTTAACAAGTACACACTGTAAATAGTGACCATTTTAGGGAGACGCAAGAGATAGAAATGATGAAGATGAATAGGATGAATATGATCATGATACACTGGGTCAGAGATAAATCTGCTGATTCAGGAGTCGACGGGACAAATCAACCAGAGAAGCCGAGAAAAAGATGCGGATGTCGATTTGGAATTACGAGATGAATAAGATTTGCCTATCTACTTGTCGTGTGCCTGTTTATTCTTGTCCTGACCATCAGACCCCTCAAAAAATTTGCTACCATGCTACTTTACTACTTTGTTACTTTGCTATTTGGTTATTTTGTTATCTTGTGATTTGTTTGTTTGGTTATTTTGCTTTTTTTTTTGGTCTTTTTATTTGCTTATTTTCTCCTCGTTTCCTGTGCCCATGATGCAGGATGATCAATTGAATTGTAAAGTAAGTTGAATGCAAGTGCAACCGAAATAGGAAGTCCATTGAAACTGAGAAAATGCACTGGTCTCATTTTAAAAACTGGCTTTGAGCCAGTTTTTGATCGAATGACCGTCTGAGAATATCGTGAACAGAGAATTAAACGAACGGATAAATAAATGGATGAATGAAACCCGAAACGAGTAACTGGATACAAATTCATTATTACGAGCAAGAACAAGTGGAAGGATTAACTTGTGGAACAAATTTATTTCAAACCAATTTTAGGGAGTCACTTGGATGCCTTTTTGTATTTATTCATTTACTTGCTTGTATCCATTGCCTCTCGTCTTCTCCTTTGTTTCATCATCAGTCACCTTTTTCAAGGAGCAAGATGAGAAGTTAATTTTTGCATCTTGTTTGAATATACATGCAATGTATGCATTTTATTCACTTGATGTAGTTGATGTAGTTGATGTACTCACAAAGCTGGCAAGTGCTTCTATGTGACCCTACAATTACACACTGTATTGGAGATGATGAGTGTTAATTGAAAATGAGAAAGAGAACATGCTATAAATTCTTCCTTACCGTAGGGCAAATTATGCAACTGCTACAAAGAACAAAAATAATAAGGAAGAGCATGAGAATAAAAAAAAAACGCAACTTGGGGTGAATTGATGAAAGGCAAAGTGAAGTCGAGACGTTCATCTGCTCTTTTTGCTCTTTTTGCTCCTTTTGCTCCTTTTGCTCATTTACTTGCCAACCTTCATTTTATGCATTGATATTCATCATTCAACATGACTGTTGCACTGGTTCAACAGTCAATGTGATGCACTTCTTGCCAATCCTGTAACAAAGTGAAAGATAAAGCACCGAAGATGAAATATGAATTGTCAGATGGTGAATCAAAGTGATAATCGAATTGCCTTAGCACATATCTTGGTTGCCCTTTAACTTTTTTTCCCGTTTTTTTCTCCTCCCCCGAGACCATTAGTACATCCTCGAACTGGCTCTCGTCGAAATTTCATCATGTATTTCTTTTTCTTGTTGAGATTGTCTTGATTCTTTTTTGCATTGGTAACTCGCCTTGTGTCAGCCTGAATTCTTGATTACTTCTTGCATATGCCGAGTTGACTCGTTGAATCGCAAATAGATTGATCGATGTTCACATTCTTCTTGGCATTTTCCTTTCGTGCTTCTTCAATCTGCTTTTGTTCTTGATGGATAAAATTATTTACTCTGAGTCAATTAACCAAGCAACCATGGTCATGTCACTAATTGGAAACAGGTTAACCATACTTTGACACTTTCGAGTGATTGATTTCAATCGATTTACTTGTAACATTGAATAAGCTTTTACATCTTACTCGGAAGAGAGGAAAAAATATGTTTCAATTAAACAGTTGAAAGGATTGACTGAAGAACAAATTCACTGGAAAACCAAAAGACTATTTATCTGTTGTTAGTCATGTCATTCAATGGTAAATTGTTGCTCGTTTCTGTGGTGACAGGGAAAATGGGACTCAAGTTAAACATGACTAGCTCACAAAGGCAAAGTACTTTAAATGACTGAGGGTCGGATTTTAAATCCGTGACGTTTACTTCATTTACACCCATGCGAAATTTTAAACTTTCACGAATGCAGATTAAAAAGCCTCTTGTTACTACGTTACTCTAATCAATTTTAAATGTCATCTGTAACGACCTTTGAATTCTTGTGTCACATAAAAAGAACATCAAGAAACATCAAGATCTTTCATGTCACTTGACATTGGGAGAAGACAAAATGGATTTAATTAAAAAAACAAGATGAACCAGCCATTGAGATGTCCGCTTGTTTGTTTGTAATCAAACAGTTACATGCTGCTTGAGAAAAAAAAAGTGACATCTGAACCTCTTTCACGTTCATCTGTTCAAAGATCAAGGCAATTCAATGGCAAATGAAAGAATGAATTAACCATCTTGCTTATCCTCCAATTTATCCATCCACGTTCAGGTCGACTTGTATTTGAACTCAACAAACTCAGTGCAAACACAATTGTCCTTAGGTTGTTCTTTGTTCCTCTCATAAATAAGACAGCATTCCTCACCTTCTTTTCTTTTTTTCTTTCTTCTTCTTCCTTCATCAGATGTCTGCAAGGTGATACTCTCTTTCTCTTTTTGATCGGACATCCAAAGCACCAGCATCATCATCAGCATCAACATCAACATCAGCATCCGCATCTACAACAGGATGTGCAGACTTGACTGACCATGTGAACTGTACTTTAGGATTTCAATTAGAGATACTTCCGAAAATGGCTAAAATATCTCTGTAAAAACAATGATTGTCTCTTGGAAAAAATGGATGTTAATGGATGAACATGTGAAGTTGAATGATTACCTCAACAAAAGCAGGGTAATCTTTGTCTTGGCCTGTGTTGAATCGAATTAGTAGATGCTCAAGAGGAACCTCCTAAAAAGAGGAGGAGGAGTAAAGGTAATTGCTCAAGTGGCAAGTGAAATTTGAGCTTCAATGGTAAAGGCAAAAGAAGCAAATGCAAAATGGTAGAAAGCAGAAAAGAGAAAAGAAAACTATTCATAGGAAGGTCAATTATGCCCTCTTTTCATAGCCCAATAGTACCTGCCAAGGTCATAATGATCTTCTCCGTTGATTTTTCACTTGGTCAAAATGAATTTAGTCAACTTAATGAACAGAGTTTCAATTAATTGCTCTGCTCTTGCATCTTTTTCGAGGTGGACCAGTTGATTCACGTATTTTCCCCATCTCATATTCCCAAATTTTCAAACTCTCAAATTCTCAAATCTCATATCATTTTCACATCGATTGACCTTTCACTCAGCAGTCTTTTTTCCATTATCCTTTGAGAATTGTCTCTGCAAGTTGTTCAAGTCGTTCAAGTTGTCCAAGTTACTTTTCTCAGTAAGACGTTAGCCTTTTCATTTGATTCCTTCATGCAATTTACTTCTCCTCCCTGTTGACTGTGAAAGACAGGAAGTGTTTCAACTGATGCAGATGAAAAAGATGAAGAGAAAATATTTTCCTCGCATAACCCGATGGATCCCCATGGACTTGACAACTTTAGAAAGTAAAGTTGAATAAGTTTGCTCACAACTTGGACCATGGACAATGCTTCGTTCTTCTTTGACCCTTCAATCTGAAAGTGCTGTCGTCTTTTGCTCGGTAAAACGAGGCACTTACTTGTTTCCAGTCAAATGGCAAGGGTCAAAAGGTTGCGAGGAAACAAGTGAAAAGTACAAAATAAAATTCAAGTTGAGATCAGCAGGTGACTCACATTCGTGGTAACTTATTCATCACACCTGCTATCTTGTCCAAAAGTACTCCTGAAATAATAAAAAATACCACGGACAAGGCCAACTGAACCAACTGAAACTGTGATGCTCACAGTTTGATCACAGTGTGCTCAATGTCCTCTCTTGATGCAATTTTATGGCCAACAAGTGAAAAATTGCTCGCAAATCAAACTTGCCAAAACTTGACAAAATTAAACATCCATAAATTATGAGTAAAATACACTCACCACTGACTGTGAGTGATGTTGATGCCCTCCGATTGAATGAGCAAACATAGCAACAACAGACAAGATAAATAGTGCAAGTGTTTCAACAGTCATTTTAAAAACAAATTGTCATTTGATTTAATTCTAAAAAGATTCAACACTTTGCGCCCTCTCAAGTTACAAGTTGTAAGTGAAATGTCGGCCAGAATTGCTGTTCCATTTTGGGATAGGATAAAATGTGAACATTGAACTGAGTAGGAATAACAACATTCTCAGGTTAACTTGAACCAAGCGGGTAATTGAACATTCAATTTTCTTCTTCAAACTGACTGAACCAACTGAACCAATGGCAGACTGTGATGACTTAAAGCGACTTTACTTGACTAAACAACAGGACACGAATGGCTTTTTTTTTGTGCATTTGAGACCATTTCTTTCATCTTTCCCCTTTGTCTCGGCCTTTTCCACTCATGGGTGAATCGTCAATTAAAAGATGAACTCCAAAATGGCAAAAGCCACGAATCCGATGCCACCAATGATGGTTACTGTTGAGAACACAAAAGAAAACAAACAAAAATGAACATCGTCAATGGTAAAAGTGATTCTCTTTCTCTTTTTCTTCCTTTTTAACCGTGAAAGTTGAATGCACGACTTTTACATTTTAAATATGCAACAAATCTATTTTACAACAACAATCGTCTCATGTTTGCAAGTCATTGCTCAAACCAGTTGACAGGATGAACAATAAAGTACTACAAAGAACAAAGACAACTCGCCAATGAACAATTTTTACATCTTTTCAGTACTCACCAGTTTTGATTGAGACTAGTTTACTCATCAGCTGACCGCCAATGACTGCAAGAGTGATGCAGATTGCTTGACCAAATATTGCTCCAGATGCAACTCCAATCACGTTATCCTTTGCTGCCAAGAGTATCGTCGCCAGTTGTGATTTATCGCCCCACTCGGCAAAAAAGTTCAATGTGAATGTTTCAACGAATATTAACGATACAAATGGAACATATTTGACAATATTAGAAGACTTTTGTTTTTCTTGCAATTGCTTGATTGCATTGAGAGCTTCTGCTTCTACCTCTTCACATGAAGATGATTTACGTTCATCTTTTCCTTTGTTTTTATCCATGTTTAAACCTTAATTGAAAGATAGAGATAGAGATAGAGGATAGTAGAGGATGGAGGATAAAAAAAATGGCCGACTTAGTTTATCGCTTGAAACAAATGTCTTTGTTGTGTCATGATGGCTGATGAAGAGTCAAACATCCTCATGATCATCATGATCATCATGATCAGTGTGAAGGGACACGTTTGACACATTTGACACCATTTTGGTGGAAGACTTTTTCATCGGTAGCTTTGAACTTACCTTCAGTTAACATTTGGTATCCAAAGAAGGCAAAGAGAACGATGGAAAAATGATGGGTCAGATAAGGAGGAACCAAAGAACTCATTGCACCGATCATAACTGTTGACATGGATCATGGTTCAATTGTTTTGAAAGATGTGTGTGTATGTTCATGTGTGTGAGTGTGTTTGCGACGAGGATGGAAAAAAATAAAAGAAAAACGACACAAGTAAATATCAGTGGATGAGAAAGTCGAGCATATGCATGAAGGAATTCGTATCTGTTGTAGATGAATGTCATGTCAAAAAACATCGAATGTTGGACAAATGCCACCCGTACAACAAGACGAGACAAGTTGACTGGCTGTCTCTATGGCAGGAAATCAAATTAACAACCTTTCAAAGTGACAATTTAGATCAAGTTTAAGTGACACGAACCTGAAAGAGTGATCATTAGAGTTGCCCGCTGTCAAAGCGCCTAAAAATACACTTTTTTTAGAATATTTCATTGCAAGGATGGTTGTTATTACAAATGTTTTGTCACCCAATTCTGAAACAAGTATACAGAAAAGGGCAGCAACAAATCCATTTGAATGAATTGATGTCGGCCATATCTTGGTCAATGAGTCAGATGAATTGAAAGATGAGTCGATTGGTGTGTTAGACGACACAGATGATACAGTTGACACGGTATCCATCCTACTACACTCGTCAACTGGTCGTAAATGAAGTATCTTGCATGTTTGACTGCAAATCAACCAGCAGGAGATAAACTTTACCGACTACTTACGCAGGTGGGTGTCGTTGACTTTGTACTTTACTGCAAAGTCACGAGAAGAAAGAACTTGTACCGCAAACAATGCTTACAATTGGCCTTGTGGATGGATCGGTGAGGACACGCCGAAAATGGACATCTAATATGGACATGTAATATCTTCCATCCATATAGTATTCAACATTCACCATGTGACATGACCGATAAATGTTCCAATTCAACATAAACCATGACCGTGTTCATTATGTCATTCCATTTGACCATTTGTGGGTACTTTCTTTACTAGTGTTCACGTTCTGGTAGATAAATGTTTTCTTGCAGATGAAACTGCAACTGTTTTTGTCTTTCATTTCACCATAAAATGAATCTTCCTTGTCTTTTCGACTGTATGACAATTCTATGTGCTATTTGCATATTCCGATATTGACCTTTTATTTGTTTTTTTTCTCTTTCTTTATTTCTTTTTTTTCTTTCTCTCCTTCTTTGTCTCTTTCGCTCGACTGGTTCTACTCTAGGTTCGTAAATGGACGTTAAGTGTGTGGTTGGATCGAAGTACAAGTTTCTATTTATTCCAAACAATGGTGAGAAGGATGCAATAATCATCTCGAGGTTTAAAATAAAACAATGACAACTGACGGTGACAATTATGACTTCAACTTGACGATATCATTGTCATTCACGAGGTTCTTGAATGTCGTATTTTTCAACTTGGAGGACAATCGAGTCAACTGATTGAAATCGTCTTCAATGAGTGTCGATGGCAAAAAAATGGATGAAATAACAATACAAGCGAATGAATTTGCCTTTTTTTCTCTTTCTCTTTCTCTGCGAATCATGAAATTTCATTAAAATGTTATCATGTCATACAATGTAATTGCTTGAGTTCATGTGTACAATTTGTATCCCTTCAATTTTGATGAAATTGTTGTCAAGTAGTAGCAAATGTTAATTGTTCTTACCTCATGATAAAATTCTAGATGCATGAGCATGAAATTATCTTGCCACCCTGAACAACGATAACGTGTGAAGGGTCATAATTAACCTCTGGAGTAACTGCAGTAGCTATTTTAGAATCAGCGAACAATTTAGACTCGTGTCGACCTGGATGAGTTCCAGATAGTATTGGATTGTGATAAAAATCTTTGGAATGGACTTTGAGATTGGGATCACGTAAAACATATCGATTCATGGCAGGTGGAGGAGGAAGATTTTCATTTGGTTCGACTGTGTTGACACATTGTGCGTTGGGACAAATTCGATTCCAATTATCGTACAACCAAACCAAGAGGACAATGAAAATCACACCTGATAGGAAAAATGCAAGAACGTAATTGCTCCTGTCCATGAGAAGGAGGATGTCACATCGTCGAGTTCATGGGTAAATTTTGTGTATGATTGTAAGGTCCATTCATTCGTAAGACAAGGAGGACAAAGACGATTTTGTGACTGACGATCAGATTGAAGATACCAGCGGAGATTTTAGTTGCTCATGGAAAGATGAAGTGAGAGTGACCTTTACTTTTGTTTGTTACTTCAGTGCGAACGTAATTTACCACAGGAAACATAAGCATCTGGCGCAGTTCTCTTCATGCAGTCATCGGTTGTTGGTTGTTGGTTGTTACTTGTTAGTTCTTGGATGCAGCTGATGGTCGATTAGCACCAACAAGGAGAACCAAAAAGGAGAAACAACACTCACAAGAGAAACAACTTGGGTCGTGCGTTGTGGTACATGTTTTGCCTCTATTTCATCTTTGCAACTGCTCTTGCAGTACAATCGGAACAATACCCCCGAACTTCACACAGACAGAGAGAAAGACAGTGTGTGATGGTGCATCTGGTACATCCTGCATCCAGCATCTAGCATCTTGCATCAAGTCCCATCCTACATCCTACATCCTACATTGTACATCCTGAACCTTAAACCCTGAATCTTCTCTATACCGAAAGCACAAAAGGTCCTTCTCACAGAGTATGACTTACACACATCCACTTGGCTGTCCTTTTACTTGTGAGATGCTTTTTGCCCTTTTTGATCTTTTTTAGCGCATCACTTGCCTCTTTGGCCTGCATCTTGTAGCCTGAATTGTTCACCATTATTTTTTTTGTTTCTTCTTTCACTTGTCACTTGGCTTTCTTCTCGTTTTATCTATCCTCACTCATGACCGAACTTCGTACACTTGAGAACAAAATTCACTGGTCAAGTCAACTGACCATTTAACTCATGCTCCAATGGTAAAAACTACACAAAAGGACCAAAAAATAAGACCCTCAGGACATTATGTGAAACTTTTTCACACTAGCAGTTAATTTTCATGAATTATTTTTATCAAATCGTTTTATTTATTTATTTATTTTTTCACATCTTTTTATTGATCCATTGAAAGGACAAATTGGATTCACACGTGAATTCGATGAGCAAACTGCGAATCATCCAAAAACACTCGAAAAATCGAATTGCTAACAACATCCTGTCGAAAGTAAATGAAGACACAATGGAAGGAGACAAGTTTCGTTCTAGAACAAAGAAAAACATCATCACCCTTCACAGACTCATATTACTCTTTGAAGATACAATATCAGTGAAATGGTGCAAAGAGTATACACTCCACTTTACTCTTCACTCTACTCTTTACTTTCCAAATGTTTCCCTGGATGATTGAAGGACAAATGTTCTTTCTCAAGCAAATGAAACAACTCGAACTTTTCAACATCCAACATCAGGACTACAAATTGTAACATCCGCTCAATCAATTTTTTAACAGTCAAAAGAGAAGAGCTCTTCTCAGGTAGAACAAGTTCGTCAAACATTGTCGACTTTTCGGTTTGTTCGACTGTTGGACTCGATGATGGTCTAAAGATGATAAATCGAACATTATTTGTTAGTGTATGTTTGGATTGGTATTGTGACCAAAGATGATTCATCGATTTGTGTACTCTTTTCAATTTTACATTGATTCATGCTTCATCATATACTTGGAAATATACAATCTGTATGAAGTTCTGATGTTTAGACAATTTCTCTCAATATTTATCATCGAACAATTTCATAGTCTTTCATCGATAAATCACATCTAGGTAAGAATATCCTTTATTAATGTTTTATCAGTATTTTCGCCTACAAAGTCTCTCAATGCAAATGAAACATCATTTTCACTATAAAAAACACTGTTTCGAAGTGTCAAATAAAATATAAAAATGTAAAATCACCACAAAAAAATATTGCATCAAAATATAAAATAAGGCGAGAAAGAAGGAAAGAAAGAAAGAAAGAAAGAAAGAAATTTCCATTGTAAATTTATTTTCATGTTCTATAAGCAAAGTATACAGTCACCGGAGGAAGACAAATTATATATCTGAATATCATATTGACCAAGCTCGTGTACACATGTGATAGTTAGAGTTTCTGGTTGAAATGTGGAATCTTTTACGAATCACTCAGAATATTTAATCTGTTCCTTTTATCGATTGGTTCAACCTTTTGACACAAATATCTACTGCTGAAGAAACTTTGTCTGAAGCTCTGATGAAATGGAAAAAAACCGTGTCCGACATCTGGTATGATGTCAAGAGTTACTTTGCCGCCCCATTTTTTGGTCAAACTGATGTTTTCATCCAAGAATAGGTCAAACTCACCAACTATGGTATGAAGTGTTACATCGGTTATGGAAGACAAATTTTCATATAGAATTGGCGACATGTAAGGGTGTGATACTTTTGATTGGAATTGTTGGAAGACATTGTAGCAGTGATCACATCGATACCAAGGCATAGATTTAGACGTCAACTTATCACCTGATTCAATGCTTTGATTGTTATTATTGTTTTTCTCACACTGACCCTTAAAACCTGAATAAGCACCAACAACTTCAAAGAACAACATAAGAGGCAGGATTACATCGAATGCACAGAACAATCTTGAAGGTGATATCGATGATTTGAGTAAATTAATTGAGTAGATGGAAAGAATGGCCTTTGGCAACTTGACTGATGGATCGTAATTTAATTTTATGTCGTTCAAGATAAGTGTCAAACCTAAAACCAAATTTGCACCAGCTGAATCACCTGCGAAAATTACTTGACTCGGTTTGAAACCGATTTGTTCAACAACTGTATCTTGGCCACTGGTGATGAACAAATATGCATCCAAAAGCTCTTGCAAAGCAGTTGGAAAGAACTTTTTAGGTGCAAGTGAATATTCGAGGGACAATATTGGAACTGTTTTCAACTTTTCAGCCCATGGACCAGTTTGAGTTTCTTGGGATGCAGAACCGAAAAGAAATGCTCCACCATGAACATGAAATATGATAGTTTGGTTGTTTTCGTCAAAAGAATGGAAGATCAATCGACCTTCTATATCAGTGGTGAATGAGGATAAATTGTTTGTTATCTTTCCATCATCACCAATAGTCCATAAACGAGGAACAGTGAACTGTTTTTTCTCCGACGTGAACGATTTGAATGGACCAAAGTATGCAAGTGGAGCTACTTTTTCAAGAACAACTCTATCGAACCAGTGAAAAAGTTTGCAAAAATGGTTGATATCGAAGTTGAGTTGCATATCGATGAAGTTAGACTGAACAAAAGTATTATGATTGGTGATAAATTGTAACAGTCTGCCCAAGGATACTTTGGACCAGAGTAAACTGACAATGACCATATATCCACGTAGAACTAATCGATAGAGTGGTTCATACTGAAAGTTAGCATATTTTCCAACAAACATATCAAGATGATGGCTATTTTCAAAGGCATGGATTTTCATTTGATGATTTATCAGGTCACTTGTACAGAATATCGAATTGCAATCTTGCTGTTGCTGTAATTCGAGTCGAACTTTTTGGACAAAAGTTGAAACAAATTCTATTGCTTGTGCTAGTTTTTCAAGTTTTTCCATTTCAGATGAAGAACTGAAGATTGACCATGATGACCAGAAGCTGTTTGGATGATGTTTGAGTAGTAAGTTGAAGAATTTATCGACAATTTTCACGAAGGTACGAAAACCATTGAATTTGATGGATTCATTGTAGTCGTACTCATGTTGAAATGTTTCAATCCACTTGGTTATTTGTAATAATCGATTGACAGATTGGACAAGTTTATCCGAATGCTTTGAATACACCTTGGTTATTTCATCCACCTTGGCATCCATGTTGATGTGCAAGATGGAATGAATGAACGATCAAAGTGACACCATGTTATCAATGTTACCGAAGACTTGAAAAACTGGATTCACATCACTTTGCATCCCGTAGTAACAGGAATCCTCTGAATCTAATGATTTGCCTCCAGCAGTCGCCTTGATTTGACCTCAAGGTGGGCTTCATCTGCCTAAACTGGTTACGGTTCATCTTATTCACTTTCTTCTCAACCTAACGATATCGTCACATGAGCCTAACATTCTACTGATGACACTGCAATGGTGAGAGTAAATATTATTTCCATTGCTGATAAAATGACTGCTGCAAAAGCAAATCATTCCTAGAATCAACTTTACCTTCCTTGATCAGTGACCCCAGTGAAGATTTAACAGAATAAAAATATATGACTTTGCACTTGCATATGGAAAGAAGAGGAAAATTTGTTCTTAGTTTTTTTCACTTAGGCCTCATAAGACCAAGACTTGATCAGAAATATCATAATAGTCATCATGAATCTTTGCAATTACATGTTTTCCCAGGTAAATTTCAAGGCCGAAGTTTGATCGGCTAAGTTTGTTTTTACCAATTGCAAAGAAGTTCTTCCTGCTGAATAATGCGATTATGCGAGAATTAGCAACTTACCGGTGATACGTAGTCATACAAAAAAATTTGTCGTCACATTCGAAAAGACTAGAATCAATAGTCAAATGAAGATCTTTGAAATTATGCAATGATTAGACATTTGAGAATTTATTACAGGTAATGAAAAGTAAATGAGTGGTTAATTCCAGTCTATGTTCATTCGTCGAAAAAAAATTTTATGTCAGAGAAGATACTAAATGTTTTATCTCTCATTAAAAGACTGTTTTGAAGATTTATCTTCAAATTGATTGATTTTGAATGTTGTAATCATCTTGAAAGATACAATAAGATTCTTTCCACTTTCAAACAATGGATAACAACAATATTATGAATAATCCAGTGGTTCTTAATTTAATGGTTACTCTCCTTCAAAGAGATAAGTACATAAGGAAAGATACAATAAGTTGCATTCATTGAAGGAAAAAAATACAGATAGTCCCTTCACCTTTTGTAGTTTCGATATGAATTGAATTCAAATTGCAGATAATCATTAAAAAATGATCTCTATTTTGATTCCCGGGTTAATGACGTGGACTTTGTCGACCTGACGGTGTGACAATAACGTCAACAAATCGAATTAACCGTAACAAGTGATTACATCATGGAGTGACATCAAAGTTACATCTTAAATAATATCATCATGAAGAGTATAATTGAAAGTAGATTGAAATGTTATCCAACGTTTGTATTTAAAGAACCAAGGTCAATGATGAATCATTGCGAGCAATTGAGAACCATAGATCGATGAAGCGCGAGAAACACAGGGTTAATCAATGTGTGGTTGACGTCACCTTGTCAATGTCATCAAGTTTGCTTAGCATAGAGTAAGATGATAGTCTTAGTGATGAAGAGAGGGTGGAATTTGCATTCTATACGCGAAAGAACTCGACAGTGTGGATCCGATTCCAAACAGTTGACAAGTGAACTGACATCAGACAAATTATTTCGGTTGCGTTGCCAGAAAAAATTAACTACTTCCAAGTTGTCATTGTCGATGACAGCAAGTGTCGGGTGTCCATTAAAGGCTGCCACGAGGTTTGATTATTCCAGGTTGAAACTTACTCGGCAATGTGTCAATTCCTCAAATGAGTTCACAAAATCGACAAAGTTGTCTTTGATTAATTACACTGTCATTCAGTCGAAGAAAATATTATTACACGTTTCAAATGGGTTTAATGACGTTGACGACGAATGAAAGTGTCGGTAGAAACTTTCAGTGTCAGAGAGGGACAACGAGACAAATAAAAAAATGAATCATTAGATGATGGAAATGGTAAGAGATCTAAGTTTCACAGTTGTACTGATGATAAAATGACAAATTTAGAAAAGATTAGCTGAATCTTCCCCTGAATCGAAAGGCACTTTGACAGATTCACACAGACGTCTTGCACACAAGTCACTTCCTTTGTTACATTCCTCGGACAAGCCAACAAAGTTGAGAAATCCATGTCCAAGATCCGGAACGATATCCAGGGTAACAGGACCTTTCCACATCCGGGCAAGAGTAACGCTGTCGTCTAAAAATGGATCAAATTCACTGGTGACCAAGTGAAGTGTTGTCATTGACAGTGTGTCAAAGTGTTTGTAAAATAATGGTGATAAATAAGGCAGCTGCAATTTAGAACCCAATGATTCGAATAAATTTTTTCTATCAAATTGCTTGAACCATGGCAAGTTTTTCATTTGACCAAACACATCAACAGTATTTTCATTATCATCATCGTTATTATTCAATTCATTGTCGAAGTTGACATATGCAGCGATGATTCCAAGGTTGAGAGACATTGGAAGTAACACATCAAATGCTGTGAATGATCGTGCTGGCGATGTTAAAAAGTGAACTATTGTCGGTGCGTAAACTGCCAAAATTGAACATGGAAGAGTTATAGAGACATTAAATTTGGTAGAAATATCATTGAGCAGTAAAGCAAGTGCTAAAACTAAATTACCACCAGCTGAATCACCAACAAGTACAATTCGACTTGGATGTAAACCGATTTGTGCGAAGACATCTTCATCGTGATCCATGGTAAGGTGTAAATAAATGTCAAGTAATTCTTGAAGAGCTGTTGGAAAACGATTTTGAGGCGACAATGAATAATCAATTGATAAAATCGGAACTGTATCAAGTTTGTTTGCCCATCCACGACTGTAAGACTCATGTGATTGGGCTGACATTGCAATGTATCCAGCACCGTGAACATGAAAAACAAGAGCATCATTTGTAGGATCATAAGTGTTGAGTAAGAATCGACATTTAAACAGTAGAGTCAACAGGTGACTTATTCTTTATAATAGTACCATCATCTTTGATTGTGTAGTAGCGTAGAACAGTGAAAACTTTTGATTCAGCAATCCATGGTTTTGTTGCGCCATTAATTATGGAAGGAAATACACGAGTGTAAATTGGATGCTCTGCCATATTCCATAATCGAGAGACAAATGGAACTTCACAGTTCAAGTTGAAATTTGCAAAGTTATCAGCAACGTAGTCATGGTGATCGATTACAAACTTGTACATGTTTTTCAAAGAAAATCCAGGCCAAGTGAGAGATACTACTCCCATGTATACACGAAGAATGTTTTGCATGGATGAAGCTAAATGAAAATTACTGAATTTGCTATATAACTTGACCAATTTGTCCTGTGATACATTGATAGAATTGTAGATCAATTCACGATTCATTTGAATATCAGTACAGAAGATCTTTGATAATTCATCTTCATTTGCTCTTGACAGTTGTTTATCATGCAAGGAACGAAGATGAGAAAAATAAACTTCCAATGATTTAGCCATACTTTCAACAATTTGAATATCATCAGTATAAAAAATAACTGAGTGCTGATTTGGTCGTTTTCACTTGAAGCAAAAGATCAAAGAACTTCTCAATTAACTTGATACAAGATCGATAACCATTTCCTTTGACTTTTTTGTTGAAGTCATATTCGTGAGCAAAATTAGAAATCCAAGTTGCCGAGTCTGCCAAAGATGTGACTGACTCACATAATTGGATAGAACATTTGGAATATTTGTCGAGAACTTCTTGAACTTTCAAACTCATGATTGAGGGTTCGATCGATTATTAGATGAACGAGCGGCAAAGACCAACAGAATGTCAGATGAGAGGTGGTGTGACTCTTTAAGGAGGAAAAAGGAAGAAGAGGAAGAAAAGGAGGAGAAACAGGACAAACAGGTGACGGCAGCCATAGGTGTTCCTTTGACGCTCAAGAGTTTTCCTTGAAAGTGATGACGCCAGGTAGTTGGGATGCCAGGAGGTTGAACCATGTCACAATGTGACATGTCAAGAGATGGTAGCAGAGGTTCTTATTTTTCTTCATAAACTTACTTTAGACATGCTTTTTGCCGGCGCATCTTCAACATTGTTCCATGGAGAAAGTTAAATTGTGGAGACAGTGGAGACAGTGGAGACCGCTCCTGAACCAAAATCACACCAATTTTACCGATCTTCCTTGTTGTCACACTCGCTGATGACATGGCCAACGTCTCTCAGTCAAGTCAACCAACCAAGTCGACCAATTGCTTTGACATTTCATACAAGTGTAAAACAGTTGACAAAGTATTGGTAGACCAACATTCAAACATATATACAAATGATGGATATATAAACATATATATATTTACAAATATGTCAAAAGTAATTTTTCCATAAAGTGATTTGTTGTGCTTTTATTCTTGTTAACAATTCAATTGATTTAATCCAACTAACAAACAAGCAAACTTTGTTCATATTATCATTATAAGTTTTGGTTTTGATATCATAGATGGCCATAAAATTGTTTCTCATCAAAAGATGCCTCGAGCTTTTTCGGTTCGATCTTACATTCACTCACTCTCACTGAGTTCTGTTCACAATTTTTTGGTTACATCGATGCTGCTGCTGCTACTGCGTCTCTCTCTCTGTTCTCTGAAGTTCGCCTCCATCTCAGAGCTAACGGCAAATGAGCAGCATCAAGACCAATACACATTAAAGCATCTCTCGTTCTTTCTTCCTTTCTCTCTCCCACTCTCATTCTCTCTCTCTTTCTCTCTGTTCTTTCATCCACATCCATGAAAAAAGAAAAACAAATCATGTGTATCAAATAAAGTATATCATTTATAGGTCATTTGATTGTTGACTCGAATAAAGATAAAGATACATTCATCAATGTACTACCAATCGAAAAGAAAGAACGAAAAAGAAAAAGATGTGCACAGAGTGTCACTTGGTTGTGTTGAGCTGCTGGTTAAACCACCAGTCGATTTGACATCGCAACCAGAAGCGAGTTCACACACAGAGAGAAACAGAGTCAAAGCGTAGAAGAGAGCGAGAGAGAAAGAGAGAAACAGCGAGAAGGTATTTTCATGTGCTTTCACATTGTACGTTGTTCTTGTACGTTGACGTTGGTTTGGTTATGTTCGATCGACAAATGTACGCATGTGTATTAAAAGAACCACCATTGAACCAGTCACCGTTGGTTCATGTATTCTATGTTGGGTTCTGTCGACTCTTACGGTGTATGTTCTTTCTGTCGGTTCTTTCTCTAGTATCCTCTCTTTCTCTCTTTCTCTCTTTCTCTTTCTCTCTCTATTTCACTCTCTTCGCCCCTCAGTGCCATTCGGGCGTCTGCTGTTGGTTCATCTGTAGATTCTCTTTCTCTCTTTCAACCAACAGGCATAAGTCAAGTCACTTACTTATATCTTCATCTTAATTATAACAATACTATTACCATCAACTATCACCATAACATCACTGTGAGGATATTTCAACATTTGAAATGGTAAAGTCTACCATTTTGATGGAATAACAGTCACCTGTTGTGCTCGTACATCTTCAATGTCTTGACCCATAATTTATGACTGATCTTTCATTTTTATCATCTAAATACATCAAATTGATGAAACAACTGATTCATCTAAATGATAAATCAATCTTTGACTTGAAAATCTAGTCACACTACGTTGAATTCTGTGTATTCAGTTGGTACACATCATCACTGATGACGCTGTTGTTGCCGTAAAGGACTCTTCCACGTAAAGCAACTGGCTCTCGACATTTTATCTTTAAATGATCATCTTTCATTGGCAATATTGATTCACATTTTTAGAATTAACATTGATGTACTTAAATTAATCATCATATTCATTCCTGTAATCTCATTGAGTGTGTATCTGTCAACGTTGAAGACGACGACGACGACGACTTCGACATCAACAACCTCCAGTTGAATCCTTTTTGTCACACTGTCTTGATACTAAATTGTCAAAGTAACTACTTCTAGTCATACTTTCTAGTCATAAA
The DNA here is from genome assembly GCA_030280995.1 of Hemileia vastatrix. Lineage (NCBI taxonomy): Eukaryota > Fungi > Basidiomycota > Pucciniomycetes > Pucciniales > Zaghouaniaceae > Hemileia > Hemileia vastatrix. Next base: position 19,739 of record JASXTE010000056.1, read on the forward strand.
GATGCCACGATCATTCTTACCCCGACGTGAAACCAAAGATGATAAGAAAAAGCTCAAATATTCAAGACCATCATCATCTGAATCTCATGGTCACTTCAATCGCCATGGTAAGTACACTGTTTGTCTACTTCCATCATTGTATGTATCTTTGTAGGTGTAAATGGGTATATTTTTTTACTTTATTTTTCTTTGTTCATCTTACAAATATGATGTGAAATGTGAACAGTCACCAGTTGCAGTAGAGATAGACAACATTTTGCCTATGAAAGGAAGAACCTGAGAGAAAGGTAGAAGCGCTTGCTCTACACCACGACAACCACCACCACCATCATTGACAGGAATATGGCTGAGTTGGACTTGCGAATTGTGTGTATGTGTGTATGTATGTGTGTGTGTGTGTGCTGCTCGTGTTGGTGAAGGTTCCTGCTGTTGAATCTCTCATCACTCGCCCTGCCTTGGTGTGAGAGGCAGATGGTCGAACCTGAACGCTTTTCACTTGCATCCCTCACTCTCTTTCTCTCTTTCTCTCTCCTGCTCTGTCGGTTTCTCCCCTGTTTCTTTATGTCCTTTCCGATCAAATGTTCTCTCTCTCTCTCTCTCTCTCTCTCTCTCTCTCTCTCTCTCTTCCTCTCTATGATATCACTCACAGCAAACTGTTCTGCCTGACCGAATAATCGTCTAGGCCCTTTTCACTTTTACATCAGCTGCGGGTCCTGTTGCGCATACTGAATGAAAGACCAAAAAAAGAACTTCACTCTCGGCTATTCTCTTTGTCTCTTTTACTTATATACCATATCGGTACATTCTATATTTCTATATAACCATCGTGACATAATTTTAACTCATTAAGCATCTTTGTATAACAATATTTGTCGTACAAAGGTTAAAAGATGTTCTTTAAATGTTACAAGTTGTATCTATTTCATCTTCATGTCATTGAACTCAATTTCACTTGATGAACTTTCATCTTGTGTAAAAGATAAATGTCATTATAATAAGAACATATACACAAGAATTGTGTATACACTTACACTGAAAAGAATATCTTGAGAAAAATTTCCTTAGATCAGATCGATGAAAGAACCACCTGCTCTTTGTTCTGTCTGTCTTTGTTGATGTCTCTCTTTAGTTTTATCAAGTGTCTTTTAACCTTTGACTTTTATCAAGAATAATTCGTTATTATTTTTGTTTTTCTTCAATCTCAGATCAATATCACAGTTAATTTGATTACACACAATCGATAAAATTGATTTTTTTACTCTTTAAAAAATATAATCTGTTGTTACATGTGTATTAAGCACAAAGTTGTGTGGGTATGATGAGTGAATTAACGAGTTTTGAAGTTAACATTTTCGAACTAGATGAAATGAGATTTGAGGGTTAAAAAGGAGAAGAAGAAGAAGTAAAAGTCGATTGGATCAACTTGCTTGAGGCACAATTGACTGTTGAACAGAAAATGAACAGAATAGAACATTGATAAGAAGAACATAGAACATAGAGGAAAGATAAAACTGTGACTGCAACATGAACACACACATACATAGAGAAAGAGAGAAAGATACACAGACACAGGGTGGAGTTGGGCATGAGTTTCATTTTGGTTCCTCCCTAAATTTGGTTGAACTCACGTCAATCTGTACCACTGATGGATCTGTGTGTGTGTCTGTGTGTCTATGTGTGTCCCTACGAATATGTGTCCTTGGATCCCTGGGCAAAGATTTTACATTCTCTTTTTCCCTTCTTTTCCTTTCTCCATCATCTGACAAGTCGACTGATCGACCTTTTTACCGCCTGATGCATGTTCGTGATCTTCACCATCAAAAAATACTTACCCAGGTTCAACCAAATAAGTAACCTAAGTCCTACAGCTATGAAAAAATAAAAGAGACAAAAAAAACCTTCTGGATACTTTACTCATCGAACTTTAAAGACCATTCTTAGATAAGTTTATTCTCTTTAAATGAAAAACAATGTAACTTTTCAGTTGTAAGATAAACGAAGGGAAAAAAATCACTTATCTTGTTCTTACAAGTGAATCGATGATGAAATTGCTTCTTCTTTTCTTTGTCATTGAAATGACAAAGTTTTTTCTTCAGTTTGTTGAGAAGACAACAATTTAAGTAGTTTGACGAGTGATAGGTTACTTTACATATTCTTTTATCCTTGTGTCCTTTTAAATTCAATTGAAATGAAAGGAATTCACTTTGAAATTGTAAAATATATTCAATCATTTGATTATGAAGTCACCAAGTTAACTCATTGAATCAATTGTAATAATATTTTAGTTGAATATGTTAGATAAAACTGTTGATTGATACTTGATTTGACAAGTTAATCGATGAACTTATCACAATGACAACCAGTTGCAGATCTAATTTGATTAAGGAAATGAATTTAATCATCTCCATCATACTCAATGATAAATGTCATCTACACTTATTGTCTAATTGAATGATCGAAATGAAAGTTTATAAATATCATATTGATTTACTTGAACTACTAAAATGTTCTTTTTTCGTCTTCCTCATTGCAGATTCAAAAAATACTACAATCGATAAAATAAGTAAAAATGATGTCATCAACCGTGAACATCATCTTAAAGAATCATCATTTACAACTTCAACATCAACTGTGCAACATCAACAACATCAAAAATCAACTGATTATGATTCAATTAAAAAATCTCGAATCGATTTCAAAGTTTCAAGTAAACTTGATTCATCGTCATCAAACAATAAAATTCATCATCATGAAAATACCAATAACAAAGCAAGTAGTTTAAATCGTTTATCATTATGGGATTCACATTCATCATCAAATTATCCATCTAATCGGCGACAATTACTTTCACATGCACAACAAAAAGTACAACAACGTAATTCTATCAATTCCATACTTCATTCATCTAAATCGTCCAATTGTAATGATAAAAGTACCGATGGTTCTATCATTCAACAACAACAACAACAACAACAACAACGACAACAACAAAAGGACAAAAATGTCAACCAGAAAGATGAATCAACAACAGCTAAACAACAATTAAACAAGAAAATTAACAAATCAAACGATGATTTAACATCAGTAACCAAAGATAAAAGTAAAAAGAACTCAGACAATGTACATCCATCATCATCAACAACAACCAGCAAAAATGTCAGTTCCAGGTCAACAGTCAATAAAATTACTAACAACAATGGTAACACTCGAAATGCTTTTCGACAAAAATTGCAAGTAAATTCACAAGAGACACCAACATCATCACCATCATCGTCATCACCATCACCCATCGATAGTTCGAATTCTCATGTGGTTCGTTCTAAGAACAATACTATTGGTGCTACTAACAACATCAATAACAATACATCGACTAAAAGTAATATTACTTGTAATACACGAAGTAAATCATCTTTGTCATCCGGTAAAAATAAAAAATCTGCTGATGTAAATTATGCAGAATCATCAGTTTCTTCATCATCGTCATTATCATCTAATGATGATTCTAACAACAAAACAACATCAACTTCTACTTCAACAACAACATCAACAACCATTTGTTACACTTACGATACATTTTTCATCTCTGATGGACGATCGAAAAGAAAGAAAAATGCTGATTCATCTGCCAATGTTGCTACTGCATTTATTGTCAAAGATGAACAACCCAAAGTTAATCATCATAACCAATCAACAAGATCTTCATCAGCTGATCATAATGCTAACACTAGATCATCATCTATTTCAGTGAAAGATACTGATGATGATGAAGATGATAATGAGGATGAAGATGATGACGACGATGATGAATCCAAAGATGAATCAATTGGTAAAGGAGGTAAAACACGTTATACTTGTACTGAATGTGGTAAACATTATGCTACATCAAGTAATTTAAGTCGACATAAACAAACACATCGATCTATTGATTCTAGTATGGCGAAAAAATGTCCAACATGTGAAAAAGTTTATGTATCAATGCCAGCACTTGCTATGCATATATTAACACATAATTTAAATCATGCATGTCGTATATGTGGTAAATCATTTTCACGACCATGGTTATTACAAGGACATATGAGATCACACACTGGTGAAAAACCTTTTGGGTGTGGACATTGTGGTAAAGCATTTGCTGATCGATCTAATTTAAGAGCTCATATGCAAACTCACAGGTAGGTTTAATTTTTGTTATATATATATATTAGTTTGTTAGTTTAATTAACTTTTTTTTTTTCTTCTTCTTCTTTTATTTTAATTTAGCTCACAAAAGAATTTTAGATGTACCAGATGTTACAAATCATTTGCATTGAAATCGTACCTTAACAAACATTACGAATCATCGTGTATCAAAGATTCACCAGGTGATAAACGTTATGATGGTCCTATTATAGATGATGAACTCACTTCGGATGTTTCATCATCTACAGTAGTTGATTTACCACCATCACCTGTATCATCTGTTGAAGCAGAATCTTGTCAATCTGCCGATCAAAATCAATTGAATGATGAATGTACATTTAATAATGAACATAAGTCATCTAATGCTAAATCAACCGACAATGCAACAAATGATAAAAATGATAAAAATTCTTCCACAAAAATCAATGACAATAATAAAAATATTACATCAATAACTACACGAACAGGACGTAAAGCTGGAAGATTTGATAAATCATTTATGGTTAATTCAGCTAGTAATTCAGATAGTGGTTACAATGGTAATGATATAGATGATGATGATACAAATGGACAACAAGTTACCAACAACAATGATAGTGAAAAACGTGGAAAAAAATTTGTATATAACTATAGTCGTCATCACTATGGATTAAGTGGCAAATCTAATGGTAAATCAACATCATCATCAGCCAATGAATCTAATAATGATAAAATTGATACCAATAAAAATGACAAAGATCAACAACAGCAGCAGCAAGCAGCAACAGATGATAACATTGTTGTTAATTCATCATTACCATCACCATCATCATCACCAGCTTCGATGGGTGATGAATTGACTAATGAATCAACATTGGTTATATCTGCAAATGAAAATTGTCAAATAACTTCACCGACAACTTTAGTAATATCATTACCTCTTCGTAAACGTAATATTCCACTTGTTTTTTCATCAGATGATTCAAATAGTGGTGCACCGAGTGGCATAAAGAAATATCGAATTTCATTAACATCACCACCAGCTACACCTCCTACTGCCTCAAATCGTATTGTGGCAGTTGAGTAAGTTTTTTCCCCCAAAATATCAATATCAAACCAAATATCACCAAAACCAAAACCAAACCAAACCAATGTCACATCTTTTTGGTATTCGTCTCTCTGTCGTTAAATTCCCGTATTTTGTGTGTATTTGTATCCAATCATACCTTAAAATCAATCAGCACCAAAAAAACAATCAGTACGTTTTCCTCCATTTTTGTTATTATTATTACTATTATTATTATTACTGTTGTTGTTGACTACCATATTAATCATTCTCTTGCATCTTGTGTCGCATGTTACACGTAATTTTCACTATAGTAGCTAATTAAGTCGTCTGATGATTAATTGTACTCGAATGTTCCCCAATTGAATCCATTTCTACTGTTCTTTCCTTACCACAGAAGTCGAACTAGAGGTGGAATACAAGGAAATCGATTGGCAAGTAAACAACAACTTGCAACCACAGCAACAGCTAAAACACCTGTCGTCAATAGTAGAACGAAAAGGAAAAAAACGTAAAATCAATAATCATTCTTAATAACAATAATAATCGAATCATCAGCTCTCCTTCTTCTTCTTCTTCTTGATATCATCTTACTTGGTCACTTTGGTACTTTTGACATAGTTATCGGTCTCTATCTACTTAATTGTGTACTTAATTTGGCTCAAATCAATGTGTCTCTAGTGATGAATCGAATATGTCATTGATTCAACTTCATCTGATAATTTAATTCCTCGTCATTCCCATCAATTACAAATAGAAACTGTGAAAAAATTGAAAATGTTGCTTTATTTGTCCTGTGCATTTAATTGACGTTTATACTTTAAAAGTCAACTAATTTAGTCAATTTCACATCATCTTCACTAGAATAGTCTTGTAATTCATTCACTTATCATTCATATTTCATATGTTTAGTTGAACATTGGATGATAAAACTTACTTACATTCTCAATACTGAATCATCAACATTATCTTCATTATATACATGTTTTAGTTGATTGCACTTGACACACACACCTGAACCTAGTCAATGGTCAAACTGTTCAATCTCAACGATGAATGTTTAAACTCCATTTGGATACTCAAAAGTATCAACTCAACTTATTAACTTGATTGGCTGTTTAAGTTGATTGATCATCAACAATTTATTTTTACAAAAACTACTTCCGTACTTAATCACTTTGAAAAAATCATTTCTACTGGTGAACAAATACAACAATTAATTGTAACAATCAAGTAAACTGTTAGTTGCAATTAACATTTCAAAAGGACAATGACTTAAGACAAAAAAAAATGGATGATTAAATCAAATTCATCTCAAGTAAGATGAAAGAAAAACATTACATCATCATGAGTAGACAAGTTAATCATTCCATCATGTGAATGAACAAATTGATTTATTGTGTCATTCAATACTCAATTGATTCATTTACATCCTCTTTTTATTTGTGGCTTCTTTGTTGGTAACAATCAAGCGATAATCAATAGCAATAAGAATATGAATGAAGAAAATAGATACACTTGAACAATTCATTTAGCTCAGCTACTGACCAAAGTGGAAATGAAACCAGTGGACGTTGAATGAAGAAAAAGTAAATGTATATGACGGATGAATGGTTAAATTGTCTTCTATCGTCACAGTTACACTCTGTATGTGTGACCTTTACTCAATCGTTGTATCACTTATCTATTGTTGGTTAGATGATATTTTATTCATCATCTATCTACTTACAATGGTATGAATGATGATAAATATATCAACTGATTTGCTTCAGGTGGTTACAATGATGATGATGGTGATAAATCATTCAGCATATTTTTTTCCACTCAACGATGATGATGATGATATCGATGATATCGATGATGATGATGATGATAATCGTCCACTTGGTTGAACCTACATTCATTCCAACAAAGTGAAAGTTAATCCATCGCAAATCAATAGCAATAAGTTACATCATTTCAAATCGATCTATGTGTTTAACTCACACAACTTTATTTGATCTCATACAATAATCATTCAAACAATTAGTAGTATAAATTACTCTGTCAATTATTTGTCACATCGTGAAAACAACGTTAATTATAATGTTTATTTTTAAATTACTTAACAACTGCAGATGCTTGAAATTTTCTTCTTCTTCTTTTTTACTAGACCTAGTCATCACCTTAAAGATATCATCCTGTGAATCATGTTAACCTCAAAACACACACATACACAAATGACTGAACAATCAGATAGATTTGAAAACATTCTAGTCAATTTTTTTATTCATTCTCAAACTTTAACTGCTTCTTTTTCAATTGCAACACATATTTATTTGTCTTAACAGATTAATAAACAATTACTGATACTGAAAAATAAATACAATCAAACCATCCACTTTTCACGAAATTACAGAATCACTTTGAGTTGATTAAAAAAGTACTTTGCAACAAAATATCTCACCGGTCGATATGATTGAATATTGAATTCATTTGATTGTACTCATCTTGTTAACTAGACATTTCACTGACAAGTACTAAAGTTCATTGTACGCACAGGTCAATGTTGATGGATTGACAGTCGAATTGTGCGAACACAAGATGAAAGTTCGAGTTGAGGTCAAAGATGAACTCGAACTTGAACTTTTCTTTGCGAGTCTTTCCTTGGACAACTACTGCACTCTCTTGATGGACAAATGATGAAGATAATGATTATCGACATCAGAAAAGACAATCAACTAATTAGTATGAAAAGGTCAGATCTGAGAACAAGAACAACAAAATCGTTAGGTTTGTGTCTCGTGATGCACGGAAAAGTTGTTTACCAATCGATATGTACTAAATGATACAAGTTCAAGGTTGGAAATGACTTTTTCCAACCAATAGACAACTTGGGAAAAGCCCCTAATTTTCTTTAAGGGCACTTAGCAAATGATTTCAACTCGAATGATTATGGTAATCGAACAAAACAACATACTGTGTTGTGTATGTGTTGAAAACACAATGAGAACATTTATGGGTGAACATAAAATTTCACCAAGACTATTGGGAATGCCTTGGAAAAATAAGTGACACATGATCATCTAATGATTCAAATGGACAAATCATTTGATGAAGAATATATTCCTTCTCTGCCACATTCGAATGCAAATGTAGTGAAATTACCTTGTTGAAGTGAATTTCATTGTGACGTAGTGAAAATTGGAATAACCTCCTGTTAGATCATTTGTAGCTGTGAAGCAAGACATCTGCACATCTTCAGTGGAGTGAGTTTGTGTTTTGATGTTTTCAGGGTGACTTTTTAACATGAAAAACAACTTTCACTCTCATTAGTTCTTGAATAGAACTTCATTCGCATGCAACTCGACTAACTGACTGACGGTGTGTGTGTAAGTGTGAGTGTTTGTTTGTGTTTGTGTGTTTGTGGACAACGTTGTTTCATCTTTAACTTTTGTTTTTACCTGACAATTGAACAACAAAGATGTACACTGATCATCATCAACATGTCTATTCGAATGGACTATCAACCTATACTGGAGCAAGAATTCCCATTCAACGGAGACGGCATCGAATTAGCATTGAACGAAGTAAAATCATCGAATTGATCTTCATATCGTGTTGTTTAGGAGGTGGAATGTGGCAAATATCTAAAATTGCTGATAATTACTTCAAATATACGACAACTTCACGCATCGAAATTGAAATTCCACGTAATCATAAAGTTGATTCTTACACTATGTGTACTCGATATACAGATGTTCTGAACTTTAAACAAATCCGTGCCGATAATGCGACAAGACATGATTGGTATCCATCGATTACAGCTTACGATATACGAAGATACCAAAATGAATTGAAAATCAAAGAGATATTCAAGTATACACCAAATGAAAGTAGTATCATCGGTAATATGACATATCGACGTGAGAAATCATACAAATTATTTGAATGTTCTGAAAGTCAATGTTTGAATGAATTCTCAGTCAACAAGTTTGTTTATCTTGAATACATCTGTTATACAATTACACCATCATATACAAGTGATATTTTAACATATGATTCTTTATCCATTACACCAGCTGCACCAGGTGAATTGTTTCGATTGACCGTTCGTGATTCATTAAGAAGAGCTGACATTCTCAAGGTGTTATCTCATCATCCACATACTCTACCATATAATGATTTACCAAATGCACCAGTTAAACGAAGAATCTATGATTTGAAAAAAGATATAGCAAGAATGAATGGATTTACATCGGCAACTACAAAAATTTATAAACGAAAATTAGAACCACCATATGATACTATGTGTGTACGTTATGATACAATTAACTTTACATCCCGTGCTCATGCCATTCAAAAATGTATGGAAGAGAATATCTATGAAAAAATAAAGAAGATTCCATTCTCAGTCATCGTCAATCAATCAATCGATGAATACATGGTCTCATATTTGGACACTGAAAATGATCAAGTAACTAAACTGCTCTATTCAACTCAATCATTTTGTTTGAAAAAGTATTGGCAAGATGATTGTGTTGACGAAGAATCATTTACATCAACTCACGCTAATCCTGCTAATGAATTTGAAGTTCGACTGGTAACTGCTAATTCACCATTTACTAATATAACTACATTCAAACAAAATGACATCGTTGAATTCGTTACCGTCATCATGTCTACTGCATCAACATGGACAGGTTTAGCTATTGTTTCATTTAATCCAGTTTTCTTGTACTTTACTCTCAAAGATAAAACACAAAGCTTTTTGAAGTTCATTGGTAAAAGTTCATCAATTGAATCATCATCTAATGGTTCTCATCAATCAGTTCGACGTTTGCGTCATGATAGTTTAGTTAAATCACGAAATCGTCGAATGGATCCATCGATGATTGAACTTCATACTTTAGCATCTAAAAATCAATCAGATCCAAATTCATTACTAATTAAATATACAACACGTCAAAGAGAAGTTATTCAATCGATTGCTCAGTTGGAGCATCGAATTCGAAAAATTGAATCATTTTGTACAAATAGATCTTACCTTGACATGTAACTTGATCGATTGACATAATGATGTGATGTAAATCTTTATCTCTTTCTCTCTCTTTTTTATCTCTTTCTCTGCTCAAATATTTGATGAGATATTTTTAAAAGGTCGAGATTGACCATTTGAATTATTCAAATGTATGTACAATGATCAGATGTTCACTTTAACTGCGCTTTAATGTTGAATAAAAATAATTGATGCTAAATTTGAATAAAACCGTTTCTTTCATATCGATGATGACTAAGTTCACTTGATTCAAGTTGAGAACATTTAGTGGAATGGTCAGGATAAAAAGTCAATGACAGCTCGAGTGATTGGCAAACAAGAGCTCGGATAAATAATGAAGCAATCAGCTCGTAACCTCAAAGACCTTGATAAAATATGAATCGAAGACAGACCGAAGAAAAATTACATAATTCTAGAAGAATATTTGATGAGTGATCGTGTATGACTGAAGACTTTGAGACTTGACAACAACACCAGATGCATTAGTTCTTTCGTTGAAGCCTTGTCCAAATTCAACATAACTGGCTGAGTGCTGTAGAACTTTTGTGTTTTCCCTACAATCGAACAAAAAATATGTGTACTGACCGACATCAACATCTTCGCTCCAATGAAACATCAGTTGAAAGTCCTGATCAACGGACACAGCATCGAATCAAGATTGAAAGGAGTAAAATCATCGAATGGATCTTCATCTTATGCTGTGTAGGAGGTGGAATGTGGCAAATATCCAAAATTGCTGATAATTACTTCAAATATACAACAACTTCACGCATTAAAATTGAAATTCCCAGTGAGTATAAGGTTGATGCTTTCACCATTTGCACTCGATATACAGATGTTCTGAACTACAAACAAATTCGTGCTGATAATGCATCAAAACATGATTGGTACCGATCAAAGGCAACAATATCCAATATACGAAGATATCAAAGTGAATTGTCAATCAAAGAAATATTCAAGTACACACCAAATAAAAAAAGTATCATTGGCAACATGACATATCGACGTGAAAAATCATACAAAATATTTGAATGTTCTCAAAGTCAATGTTTGAATGTATTCTCAATTAACAAGTTTGTTTATCTGGAACACGTCTGTTATACAATTACACCATCATATACTAGTGACATTCTAACATATAGTTCTTTATCCAGTACACCAGCTGCATCCGGTGAAGTGTTTCGATTGACCATTCGTGATCCATTGAAAAGAGCTGACATTCTCAAGGTGTTATCGCATAATCCAAACACTCTGCCATACAATGATTTACATAGCGCACCAGTTAAAAGAAGAATCTATGATATGGAAAAGGATACGGTCGAAATGAATGAATTCCTATCATCAACCGTCAAACTAGATGTCGTCAAGTTAAAACCACCTTATGACACCATGTGTTTGGATTATGGGACAATTAACTTCACATCTCGTGCTCATGCAATTGAAAAGTGTATCGAAGAGAATATTTATCGAAGAATTAAAAAAATTCCATTCTCAGTCATGATTGATAACTCTATCGATGAGTACATGATATCATACTCGGACACTGAAAATTATGAAATAAATAAACTGATTTATTCAACTCAATCCTTCTGTTCAAAAAAATACTGGCAAGTTGATTGTCATCTCGAGGTCTCAATCACATCAACTGAAGTTAGTCCTGGTGATGAATTTGCATTTCGATTGATGACTCCTAATTCACCATTCACTTATATCATTGCAGTTAAACAAAATGATATCGTCCAATTTGTCATTCTCATCCTTAGTACTGCTTCAACATGGACTGGTCTAGCTATTACTTCATTCAATCCAGTTCTTTTGTACTTCAATATGAAAGATAAGACAAGAATGTTTTTGAAGTTAATTGGTAAAAGTTCATCCTTCGAATCATCGAACGGTTCTAACCAATCAGTTCGACATTTATCAAATCATCGTTTGCATCCGTATAGGACTGTACTTCATAAATTTGCACCTGTAAATCAACCAAATCCGAATATACTCACATTACTAGTGGAATACACAACACGTCAAAGAGAAGTCATTCGAACCATTGGCCAGTTTGAGCATCGAATACGAAAACTAGAATCATATTGCACAAATAGAACTTACCTTGACATTTAGGAGAACAGTTCAAGTTATTATTTCGTAACCTCATCTTCATGAATATTTGAATCAAAGACTTTTCATTGTAAGAATAAAACACAATCATCATTAAAATGGTTTGAAGAAAATCAATAGTGCTACAGTATTATCGTTGATGAAATATGCAACATGTCGAGAGAAATTATTCATCATTGAGACTGAAGATAAAGATAATTCCAAACATCAAGTTGTGAAAAATTTTAAATTCAATAAAATAAACAGTGAAAATATTCAATTGGTCACGGTTGGACATTTCAATCATTCTGTTCATCACAATAAGTATTCTAGAACTTTAACTTGTCCAGTGTTGAATGTCCTTCAAATAAAATTGTTCTTCTTATCCCAATGACAAATTTATTCTACTTTCTTTCAGTCAAAACATTTGAGTTAGAAAGAGATTCAATAGAATCTTAATGATCGTCCATAGTGATTGCAACTGAAAATAGATCGAATCAACTCACTTGCAGACATACACGTGGAAAATAATTTATCAATGATGATGTTTGTTTTCCTCTATTGACAGTTGAATATACCATTTGAGTGGTTAAATTATTCAAATGACCAGTGACCAGGTGAAACATTTTTATCTATTTCTTCATCGATATGGGATGTTAAAAAAAAGTTAAATGTACAAATATTCAATCGATATTCTGTTGATGTCAATCGATGGAGGGAAAGAAAAAAAAATTCACATCTAATCGTAGATTGCTGCTGATGTTTCAATGGATAATTGACCATCACAGAAAAGTATTTTTCCTCTTTCTCTTTTTGCTCAAAGGATAATCAAACCAATGGACCGAGTAAACGTGTCATCCAGTTGGAAATAAAACTTTTAAAATGTTCACTCAACGAGTCAATGCAATTGATTGTGATTTGGACTTACGATCAGTTGACGATTGATTTAACTTATATGTACCCAAATTTATCTGTGAAATATCATTTAAATCCGATTGATCCATACTGATAATAGAATTGTAGAGTTGTTCTTGATAATTATGATGATGATTACGATGATTTGCTGCAACAAAATGTTGTGGATTTAGTTGATTTAATTCTTGATTGATATTTTCCAGTCGATTTCTCAGATAATCCAAATCTTCACAACTTTCACAGTTTGGTTCAGCATATCGAAAGCACGAAGTTAGACGAGTCAACAGTCCTTCCATGGTCAAATGTTTATGGTCACAATTGAAATATCATTTGATATTTCAATCTAACTCACTTTTATTTCATACCTTGTCACAATGTGAACATGCAAACATAACAAAGTACTTTTGTCAGACGATGATTGTCAGGTACAAGGTTGTATGTGACAATCAGTGCAGTATAATAAATGAAAAATCATTAATATGGCCATTATTATGGGGACAATTGATACAAAAAATATACAAAGAAATTTCCTTTAAATGACTATGTTGACCATGTTGACAGGATGATTGACGACAGTAAATTCATTCTGTCACCGAACTTTTATGGCGATCCTGATGAAATTGATATCAATCAACGACCCCTCATGTGTAAAACAGCTGTTTGAAATAGTAGTAAAAGTATACTGTATCTGTTAAACTTAATAGATTTGTTCTATCATCAACTTTTTGTTTTTATTTTAATCCCTCTTCACTTAATGTTACATTAAATCATGGCTAGTACCATTGGTAATGTTGTCATCGGTGGTGGAACTGGATTTGTTGGATCTGCTTTGGTTAATGCTTTTAAATCAATCGGATATAAAGTATGCGTTATTTCACGAATGCCAGGGCCGATAAATAAATCATGGGATGAAATATCTTCTAAAGGATTACCTGAATCAACTCGAATTGTCATCAATGTTGCTGGACAAAATGTACTTGATCCATTTCGTGGATGGAGCGAAGGATTCAAATCAAATGTCATTGCATCCAGAGTTTCAACAACTAAAGTTCTATCTGACGCAATAGTTAGAACTGGTGACAATGTTAAATGTTTTATTACTATTTCAGGTGTTGGTTATTATCCACCAAGTGATACACAAGAATATACTGAAGATTGGGATGGAAAATCAATTGAACCTGTGGATCCTAATTGTCAATTTTTGACTAAATTATGTCAAGATTGGGAAGCAGCTAGTGAATTACCATCAAGTTTAAGTGATATTCGACGAGTCATCATTAGATCTGGTGTTGTTGTTGGATCAGGTGGTGGAATTATTAAACAATTATACTTCCCATTCTTTATGGGTGGAGGTGGTCCCATCGGTTCTGGTAAACAATACTTCCCATGGATTTCACTGCAAGATCTTGTTAAGATGTTTCAATTTGCTGCTGAAAATGATTCAGTGACTGGAATACTCAACGGTGTATCTCCTGATATTATAACAAACAAACAATTTGCCAGTGCTCTTGGTTCTGTCATGTGGAGACCATCGATATTTCCTTTACCTGAATTTGTTGTCAATACTATGTTTGGCCCTGAAAGAGCTATCATGATGACGAAAGGACAAAAAGTTATACCTAAACGACCTCAACAATTAGGTTTCAAGTATCAACTGCAAGATATTCATGATGCATGTCGACAAGCGATCAGTTAATTTGATAATAATCGCTCAACCATTTACTTTACTTAGAAAATTATCTTAGAAATGACTTTTAACGAATATGCCAAAGATTGGTTTGAATGATTTCACTTGTCGTCATTTTCTTTCAAGTCTATGATTATGCAATTCAATTGAACCTTGATTATGTCTATTCTTATGTTACGACAACAGTGAAATTTGAGCATACATCAAGTTTATCTCACCGTTTATTGAATTGTTACTTGTGATTATTCTATTCAAGGCGAATCCTTAAATTAACATCAATCTCATTTCCTCTTAAATAATTTAAGTAGGTGGAGAATATTTCTCTATCTTTCTTATGTATGAGATTGATGAAGAATCTTGTAGTATAAATCCTCTTAAATTATAATAAAAGATTAGTCTACCAAATTCGTACGGATTAAATTCCTCATATATATGAATGCGACTCGGTAAGTTCGATTTTTTTCAACTTGCTTATACAATCAATTCTCAGTAAGACAATTATTTTGAATAAATTTGATTCGCTTTAACTTTGAACAGATGTCCAATTTCACATGGCTAACTCTCACAGTATCTGTAGATAGAGGGCATCACATGGGTTTTCGATTGATTTTTCGAAAAATCACAACAACTGACTCACGACATAATTGGACAATTGGAAAAAAATGTCTCGAGATGTGATCATTATGACCGGGCTCTTATTCACTATATTCGCTCTTTGGACACTATTTTTGTACGTCCTTTACCACACTGGTCGTAACAAGGATAACAAGTAAGTTAACCATTCATCAATTGATCCTAATCATTGATCTTCAATCATTCTAACAGGGCATTTGGAGTAGTCGTCTTCGGGGTAGTGATATTATTACTCGTAGTTCTAGTTGCTATGTGGCCAGCAATTGTTGAAGTCTATACTTACGGAGAATCAAGTTATCTGTCGAAATTTTCAGTCAAGGCTGATAAACCTGAACCTGATTGAAGGAAAATTTCTTCCGATGTGATTTCTTCCACCTTCTTCAAGATCTTCACTCTGATTGTGCTTTTATGTCTCACTTACCAAGGAACAATTAACAGCGACAACAGCAATCATTCAGTGAACCGCAACTATTTGTTATTCGGTCTCTGATAAGGTTAGTTCGATATTTTGTCTCACCACAGCAGTCTCCTCCAAACCTTTAGAACACTTTGTCATCGTTCTTTGAAACAACGAGTGAGTTAAATGGCGGGCTTTCCAAATCGCCTTAGTTACCAATGGCAACGTGAGTCATCATAACAGACAATTTGATGAACTTGAACTGAAAATTGAAGAGAAATGTCTCGTGATGCCATTTCAACTTTAACCATCATCTTTATCATTGCTCTTTTTACTTTACTTGTATGTCTCACAAACCGCAGAGGCAGAAAGAAAGACTCACTCGAGTAAGTTGATCATTAGCCAATGATGTTCAATTATTGATCAATTTCATGTTGACAGAAAACTTGCTATTTTGGCCTTCTTACTCTTGGTGATATTTATTGCGAAAACAGATGATGCTCAATGAAAAGAAATGATATTCACAATTATCGAAGTTACAAAAAATTGTGTTATTCATTGTTAAACTTCGGGATCATTAATATCCTTGTATCGATATGGTGGACAACGAGATTCAATCGACTGTCGATCAGGAAAGAAACACCATGTCACACTGATCAGCATCATTACAGACAACTTTGTGAGAGTGGCAAACTCAACATGTTTCATCAATGTTACATTAATTCATGTTATCGTGATAAAACCAATCGTGAATACAATGAAACTGAACTTTCATCTAATTTACAAATTGTAATACATGTAAATGCCATTTCTTGAAATTTGTAAAACTGTCAATGATACACAACAAAATGCAGAATTGTTTTTCTTGAAGGTATTCACAACATGACGTTTCTGTCAAGAGATGGGATGAGATGTCAATGGAATTGTTTCAAAACTGCTCAAGGCATCCATTGAGATGAGAACAATTCAAGTCCCTCAGGTTATTTGACTCAATTCTTTCCTTTGAACTGTAAGCAAATAAATTGTTCAATCAATTATAAATAAGTTTACTCCATCCAGTGATCACTTGATCAAGCTGTTGGGTTTACTCTTATTGATTTACATCTGATCGATTACTTCAACATGGCCAGCTTGTAAAAATGATTTTAAAGGTATCAACACGAAAAACTTGAAACTATTTACATCACTTGAATGTTATCTGTTTGACTGAGAAAACGCTTTTACAAAAATTTGATGGACATTTATTGTGTGTTGAAATGATCGGCACAAAATCTATTATCATCCGTCCGGTTTACTTTGATGAATACCTTTTTTTTTTTTGCTGAAAAATCCATTTGCCACACAAACTGACAACTCAAGTACCAGTTTGGCTCTTCAATCGATCTCACATGTATATCCATCGAGAGAATATACACTTTAATATACACTTTTGACGATAGTTTTTTCAGTAAGTCAATAGACATCGTCAACGACACAGGATTACCTTTATTTGATTATGTCATTGTACGACTTCAATTCTGGTTGTGCGATGATACAGTTGAGATTTGCTTTGCCTCGAACAATTCGATAGAACCAACAGCTGAATCAAAAAAAAAAAATATAATTCATCTATTCTTGATGTTGTGTTGACAAATTTTCCAATTTACCCAATGGATTTAATATAATACTTTTTAGTCTTACTCATGCCAAATCGATAGAGACTTACTCTCATTGGTAAAGTTTATCACAGTCAGACTGATGGTTGGTATGAATTTGATGGAGTTTACATTTGTTTTTCCATCACTCAAGGATACAACAGTGATAAATAGTCATCTTTATTGGCAATATATTCCATCGCATAATCATTTTGATCAACTTTTAATGAATTCACATTCACGTATTGTATAAATCGCCTTTCGAATTGCTTTTTACATTGTGATGGATTGACTCATCGATCGATAATGGTTCATATTATCTTTTCATAATATTTTCAACTTCTTTTATTGAATTTTTATGTTTTTTTCTGAACATTCGAATTTTTAATGTCTATCCAGTATAATCAATGAATTAAACATTTCCATCGATTGCAAAGTGTGCATATTTATCCTGTCATTTGCATTTGACTCTTCAAATCTCTGCATGGAAAATATTTACAAGTATTTTTACCATTTCTTACAACGATTAGAAGATGGATTTACCATTTGAAAGTGATTCTTGCAATGAACGAACTTGACATCCATTCAAAAATCAAATTGAACTTTCAATGGACAGATGTCTCTTTCCATCTGGGTTGAGGAATTTTTGTTCAGTCTATTTGTGGTTGTATTGAAAATTGAACTTTTAGTTTTTTCAGTTTTACTGTTGAATTGATTACTCATGAGAATGATGACAATCATGACAATCGACCCTGTCCGAATTTGTCAGTCATTATCCCATACAAATGAATAGCTTTGTACACTCTTCCAATGTACCGATTGAAATTCAATTGCGATAAATAAGTGACATGATTGATTCATGGATCTTTTTCTCACCACATTTTGGACATTTCAAAATTGAAATTAAAGACTTCACAGCGATGATGTGAAAGTTTACTCAATTTTTTTCATAGTAACTTACGGACATGATGAATTAAGTTATTGTGTCGGCATCGTGAGAGAAGGATCATTCTATTCTGGTCGAACAAATCACGCTGTACGCTTGTCTAAATGTCTAAATGTTCAAATGTATGAATGTCTGGATGTTCACCTAAATTGCCATCAATATCACATTCAGGCAAACTCGATGATTTTGTGCCAGACGGATTGATGATCATTTGTATGCTAAATCATTCGCATACTCTGACAGTGTCAGGTGCTGATAATTCATCAACCCTCAATAGTTCACTCAACAACCGTCAAGAAATTTCCACCACACATTCAGTCACAAAATTCATCATCGACCGAAAGAGGGTATGATTAATTCCAACATCTCAGATGTTGCAGTATTTTATTTTATTTTATTTTTTGCACCATTAGAGACATTGAGTACAGAACATTTTCAATGTGAACTCTCGGTACTCAGCTTAATCATGTCATGGTTAAACAGTAGCGTGAATTGTCATTGTTAATCTATCCCTGCTTTCAACACGGAAATCCATATTCACGACTGGCAATCATAGAGACACCAAGATAAAAAGTAAACTTTTTGTCTCATTCAATGTCGCAATCAATTGTCAGGTTGACATGACTTTTCACTGTCTTTGCAATTTTTACTCTTGGGCAAAAGGTAAAAGGCAAATCAACCTGAGTCAACCTCAGTCCACGTAATAAACTCTGTCAGACCGTGAGATCAAATTTATCCCTTGGACTTCCATTTGAATGGGTGTAGTCAGATGAATCCCCTCATTAAATGGTTTCTCAGACTGGTTATTCCGTCGAATGAATAATAATGACAATTTAATTTGCACGGCTACTTGTGCAAGCAGGGTAATTGTGCCATCAACAGTGAATTTAATTCCTATGAAATCTTTTGCTGGTCGGGTTGACACAGTACTTTGTTCCATCATTACATTTTTAACGTCATGAACATTAGTCATAGCGAATTAGTGATTAATGAAATTTGCTTTTTCCCTTGTTCGTGAGTCATCATGGAGCACGGAAGAGACAGAGAGACAGATTCAAAGATAGAGACAAAAATAAAGACAAAGATACAAAGATACAAAAGGAGAAAAAAAAATGAAAAAAGACAACCAATTGCATACTTGATCGTCGGTGGTAGATTCAGAGTGGATAAAAATGACGAATCAACTTGCATGATCAATCAATCTGCCATCCGTGTGACATGAGTCACATGGCAAAGGTACTAATTTTGAACCATTTGAAAATTGCCATGAGACTCGTGAATTACATTCCACACCCTGGACAATGGGTGAAAAGGCAAATGGAAAAAGTAATGGAAATAAATTAAGTAAAAAACTTCTTGAACAGAATTCACTTGAGGCGTGAAATGTGATTTTTTCACATTCCACTAGAAAGTTCTTTCATGTGTGTAATATGGTCAGCATTACAATTTTAAAGGAGGCAAATATTTTAAAACATTTGCCATTGTCATTGAAGATATTTTTTGCCTTTTTATCGTTTTATTCGATGTCACTCTTAGTTCTGCTTTTGCTTTTGCTCTGACTTCTTTTCCACTTGGTCGATCAAGCAGCAATTATTATTCACTTGCAGTGCTTTAACCATACTTACACCTGTTTCATTGGTTTAATTGTCTTGCTTGTGATGCTCGTTTGCTGGTAACTTTTTTTTTGGGTTCAAATGGACCCAAATGGACCCAAATGGACTGCAGACTGTCCCATCACTTATTCATCGGCTTAGCTTGTTCAAGGGCAATTATAACATCATCATCATCATCATCATCATCGTCGACCAAATCTACTATCGTGGTCGCTCTGAAATTCAAATGATCAAGTCTGTGAAGAAAAAGTCTTGCCATTCAAGTAGAGTGTGCACTTCAAACTGAGCGATAATTAAGTTGTGTCCATCATGGCAGATGATAATTGATATGCTCACTTTGCTGGATGGTGAATCAACAAAGTGAACAAATTCAAGAAAGTGAGTTTACTTATGAGCTAAAATTTCTAACCCTGGTCAAGTGAAAAGATAAAAAATATTACACGAACAAGCAAAAAGATGAAAAGGCCAGGTGTGTAATTTACTTTTTTCGTTTGCAATTCAATTGCAAATTCAAATTAAGACTCACACACTTCATCGCCACATCTGTAATTCTGAATGATGAAAAGGTTTTAATTTACTCTTACAACAATTAAAGTGCAGGTGGAGAAAAAAAAGAATGAATTTCACTGGGTTCAGATGTTTCATGTAACAGCAATTCATTCGGGAAATTCGAAAAATTGTAATTTTACTGATTTCACTTATTTCACTTATTTGAATCATTTAAATCATTTGAATCATTTGACTGGGTTGACTTGGTGAAAACTTGGGAAAAGTGAAGAGGAGGATTTAAGAGGAAGAAGGAGAGTTTCACTTGAGGAGGTTGCTTGAATAGTTGAATGGTTAAATGTTTTGACTTTCTTCATCTTTCTCTCTCTCTTTTTCTCCATACACCGATATTATGAATCAAATTGACTGATTCCGTCAAAAAAGGCAATTTCAATTTGTTCATGTGAAGATGATCAACGTTAAACACACCAGTTGAACCGATTGAGGTCACATGATTTACGTAAACAGACAACCTTTTGATGTTACTCCAGCCAAAGCTCACACCGCCTTACACGAGGTTGAAGAGGTTACTTTTGTAAAAACATTTTCCATCAAAAGAGAACATAAGTACACAAGTACACAAGTACACAATTTAACTTGATTGATCCTGAGAAAGGCACGAATTAACTTGATTTTATTCAAGTAACTGTTTATGTTTATTTTTTCGTCACGCTTCGTCTACTGGTCTTCCATTTGCTTGTTGCCTGTTGATTGTTTACCTCATTCATTGGCTTAATTATTGGACGATTACAGCTAAACTGTCTACAGTGAAAAAATTTAGAGCTTATTTTGGCGAATAAAGAAGCTTCATCGTCATCAGTACAATTCCGCTGTGTGGTTAAGATGATTTTTTTTATCTTTCTCTCTTTCTCTTTTCTCTCTAACTCACACTGATCACTTGAAGCATTCTTAATGATACTTTGTGCACATTTTCTTTGCTGTCGAGTCATATTTTGATTTTTTTTATCGAACGGAGGACTTTGATGGAGATTACACGCATCAACAACAATAACATCACCGCAGTACCATTAAAGGCAAATCACTTATTGCACCGCATTCTGATAGTTCGATCCATCAAACGGAATTATGTCAGCTTAGATAAATATTCACCTGGACAAGCCTTTATTCTTTGCAGGAGGAAAAATCAATGCACACACTGATCGTTTTAATTGTTTCCATGATCAAATGGTTAAGAATAGTTTGGACAAAAAAGGCAAAATGATGAGGTTGTGAGATGGTTAGAGATGGTTGAATGGTTAGATGGTGAGATAAATGTGTGCTGTTCAACTGATTCACTTGACTAGACGACACATGTAAACTACTGAAGATGTTGGAAGAACATCAGGTCATATGACAATTCAGCATAATATCAACGTCAGTCACATCTGTTGTCATTACTCGCACCTGGTCACATAAATTACTGTTTACTCTGTTTACTCTGTTTAAGCGATTATTTTCCTTGTAACGAGCACATCAAGTGACATGACTGATTTCCATATAGCGGTAATCATGGCCAAGTTCATAGTATGCATAGTTTACCATTCAAGAAGATTCTTTATTGACTCAATGTGCACTCCTCACACTCTGCTTCGAATTAATTAACCAAGAAACTTGACCCAACCTTAAAAAAGTATACAAATGAATCACAATAAACATTGTTTACCTGTCGATCGATCATGACCATTCCTATCGACTGGCAAATGACGATTGATTTGCCTGTTAAATAGATACACATTGCTGGTCGATGCCAGTCATTTTCTTACCTAAAGCAATAAATCAGGCATGTTGATTGTCTCATCATCATAATGGAACATTGTAACTGATTCCTTAATTGTCCCTGGCATTCATTAGTCTAATTCTTTCTCTCTCAACAGGTTGACTTGTATCAATGCTATTAATAAGTTTACCTAAGTGATTTGTGACCCATTGAACGGAAGTAATACTTAATGACATTAATGGTGAAGTTGATTCGATTTAATTTTGTATGACCAAGTTTGATTTGATTCAAAAAGTTCATAACTGACATAAGAAAATGATAAAAAGGAAAAGAATATTCAAGTCTCCTCGTATACAAGTGTACAAGTTGATATGATGAAATGGTCTTTGGTATATCGTGAGTTTCATCATTTGATTTATGCTAAATCTAATTTAGATCAAGTCAAGCATCACACGAGCTTACATTTTACTCACCTTTACGCCTACGTGAATGTGATTCTTAATTTTAATGTTGCTCCAACTCGTTTAAGTCAACCAAAACACAAGATGAAAAAACAAGTGGCCAGTTGAATTTGAGCATTTGAGTATTTGAGTGTCGACCCAGATTCACATGCCAATTGACTGACTTTTCCTAACTTGTCCTAACCTTGGTTGTGATCGAACAAGTAAAATGAAAATGAATCCATGTGCGAGTGGATTGTTTAATCATTTAATCATTTAATGAATGAAACAGTGAAACAGTGAATGAGGCGACTTCAGGACAAAACAAACCACGTGAAAACATTTTGCCAGTCAAAGGAACTAACCTGTTAACTTTTTTCTTCCATCAAGACACAATAGAAGGATGCTTTTTTTCGCCAGGAAACAAAGATAAAACAGGTGAGAGGTCAAAGAGAATAAAAGTTGTTACCAACAAACAACTACCAAGTTGCAACTTTACTTGAGTAAAATGATTTTTTTATCATCAACTTGTAGATATCTTTAATTTATTATCAACTTTTTCATACGCTTACTACTGAATAAAATGCTTCTATTCATTAATAATTCGGTCAATTTAACCTTTTCCCCAGTATTTAAGTGTTTTACAATCTCACCTGTCAATCGAATTGGCAAGTTAAAGTTAATTTGTTCTCACATCGAAAAGAAGAAAGAAATTTTATTATCTCTTCACAGATCTACCTCATCGCCTGAATATACCTCAACAAGGAGTGAATTCTCAAGCAAATGAAGAAGCTAAAATTGACTCAGCTGCTTTTTATTCTTTTCTTTATTCACTGCACGGTATTTTTTATCATCAGTGGATTTGGTCAAAATAATTTCCATTGTGTTGGAGCCCAACAAGTGATGATGATTCGCATCAATCCTGGTTCTATGATGCGAATTTCTTCCAATTCGAGATCATCACGAACAAGATCTCGAATAAGAATGGTTCAACCGTCCATAATTCAATTTTGATTCACTTTAACTTTACATTCCTTTAGCTAATTGACTCAACATTCAGCAAAGTCAACTTTGAACAAACGACTGAACACACTTGAAAAGAGGGAAAAAAAGGAAAAAAAAGGAAAAAAAAGCTACTCTGACAAATATGGATCATCGCCAAGATCAAATTAAACAACTTTGACAACATTCCCAGTGAAAAAGTTAATTAACACAATTTACAAGTTGTATCATTTACAAGAGTGCATTGCGTGAAAATGATAATTAATGAAATGTCATTGTGTCAGCGATTCATAATTTATCCAAATGACTTGATACACAAGTGAAGGAAAAAGGAAATTCATCCACAAATAATGTTGTTAACATAGTTCAGATGTGAAAGTTAATTTGTTTGCAATTTATTCGAAAGTCTCAAGCAACATCTCGAAGTATATACGAACGTAAGACGTGAGTAAGAAACTTGGTGAATTGGTGAGTGTATTACTCAAGTTACTTAACTTACTCAAGATGGTGAGTGTGTCATTGTATGACATATAATAAGAATAAACAGTTTCTCCAAGAATGTACCGAGTGTGTCCGAAGAATTGAATAAAACAATGAAAGACAGTAAGATGAGAGTAGATAATTCACTTATTCCCTCCTTTTCCTTGGTAAGTCACCAAAGTGCTGACACTTGTCGCCTGGACACATTGTAAAGTGCAAAGTTTTCTCGAGTGTCCACCTCTTTGACATGACAAAGGATTTTTTAATAAAACTTTTCACAAGACAATTCACTCTGATCAGTCACTCGGTCACTTTGGGTCAGCCAACAGTGCAACAACAACAGCAAAAACACTCAACACTTCGACTTTAGTGAGGCAAAGTTTCATTGAATGATGAAGCCAACTGGTATCATCCTGATTCTTCTTTATACGGTGGTCGAGGATGTCCAGTGTCAACATCCGTTTGATCACTTTCACCTGTCCAGTGGATCCAGTTACATGCCACGACTGACTTACCAAGATTCAACTTTCATTCCATGGGGAAGTTCTGGTTGGTACACGGTGGCGACGGCCAAGCCAATCACCTCGACTGATCCTTCCATCAGCCGAAAGTTAACAAGGACTAACAGTCTTAATAGTCATAACATTCATAACAAATCTGAAAATCAGATAAACTCACTAACAAGCAATCACTACTTTAACACAGGGTTGACGCCGCGATTGATTGATCCCGTATTCAATTTAAATTCAATTACAGGTTCTCCTTACTACAGACCTTCCTATCCAGACAGACAGTGTAATTGTAATGAAAAAAAAATTCCCAAACAAGAAGATGAAACGACCGATGAACACGAAATTGATCAAAGTACTCACGACAATCGTCCATCTGAAACACTCAAAGTGGACAATTTCCAAGATGACAGCGAAAGTCGTCTTCAATCCAGGAAGAAAAAACTTCAACGAACAACTGCCAAAATTCTTGAAAGTGCAAATCCATCCAGTTTACAATTTCTATGTGAAAAGTTTATTGAGGTGAATGGATTGACATTCAACCATTCACTTGGTCGATTTACTCAACGAGAGACTGAAAAGTCAACATCAACATCAACATCCAGCAGGCTGCGTAAAAATTCATCCAATAAAAGTAGAAGTAGTAGTAAAAAGCGAAAATCATCACCCATTCAAAGTGGCACTAAATCAAGAAAACAAGATGAGCAAATTTCAAATCAACTTGTGGAGCGAGATGGAACAAGTGACAATCCCTTCGATGACACTCTAGCACCGTTTCGACAATTTTTGTCAACAACTGCCAAATTACCAGTTGCATCCCGAATTCCCCAAAATCCTGCTCGATTTGCCAATCCGTATGTTCCACCAGTAACAGGTGGATGGAGTGATGAATTCGAAAATGAAGGCAACGATGAAGGAGAAGATAACCCAGTTGAAGTAACAACACGATCAACTCGAACATCAACCAGTCAACCAGATCGAATTACTGATGATGAACGTGAAAATTTACAACAAAAAGAAGTTTTAGGTGAAGTTAAAGGCCGTCGAAGGTCAAAAAGTGAAATACAGTCTCCTAAAGAACGAAAATCAAAAAGTCCAGCAGTCGGTGCAGTGAAAGGTAGAAAGACATTTAGTGAAAGAGATTGATAAGAAAAATTTATTAATATTTCTCTTGATTCTCTTGATTCTCTTGAATCTTTTCATCCTTTGGAGTCTGTTGAATGTCTCGATTATACTGATTCACATTGCAGATAGAAGGAGAGAAAGATTCATTGTCCTGTATATCCATCAATCTATTGATAATGAGTTAGGAAAATATCGTCATAATCACACACACTCGCATTCATCCACATAGATACACACATACAAAACTTCATACTCAGTCCAAGTTAAAAGGTAATTAATTTTTTCAAAAGCAAGGCGAATAAAGAAACAACCAACAAGTAGCAAGAAGAAATACGAAACAAGTTCTCGTTAACAGTGTCTTCTCAATCGGCACCATTCGACTCGGACCATTGAGACACGAGTTGAATAAGATGATGGACCTGATGCAGGAGACATTAAAAGTGAGCAGTCGTAGTAAGTCAAAAGAAATTAAGTCCAATGACTTTGAATGAACAAAAAGCAATGCGAACACTTCTGTGTTATTCTGTCATTTTGTTATTTTGTTATTTGTCGTATGTTTCAAGCTGAAGATAAAGAGAGAAAGAGAGAAAGATAAAACGAAATAAAGAGAGAAGGATGAAAAGGAATAAAGAGAAAAGAAAAGGAAGAAGAAAGAAACACAGGATTTCGTCGACGACGAGATTGGATACTCAGTCGAAAAGACATTTCATCGGCGCACAAAGCAGGACAATGAAAAAATGAAAAAATGAAAAAATGAAAAAAAGTACATTTGAAAGATGTTTCAAGCTTTCTCCAGTCGTCCGTATGGAGAAGAGCACTTGTACTTGTACTTTTAATTCTCTTTCTCAACCAGTTCAAAGGGTGGAAGTATGAGTAATGAATTCTCACATTACACATCGGTTCATTCAATTGGTCCAAATGGTACCAGGAGTCAATCGAGGATTGAGGTGCCATTTTACCGTTTATCTTTCTTCACCGGTTTAACTGTCAATTTTTTTTTTTACTTTTTTACTTTTCCTGGATAAAAAGACTTGAGAGTTAAATAACATTTACCAGATGACATCTTGACATCAAAGTGATAAAATCCATCAAAAGTAATCTAATCAGATATTTTTCAATTGGTGTAACTTTTTACAAGTGACATAAAAAGTGAACCCGAAGAAATCACCTTAAATCGACAGCAATCGAATTCAATCAATAAGAATAAATGTATCAACAGACTCAAGTCGATCGTCATATGATGATGTCTTGTAAAAAGTGCAACATGTGTAAACGATTAAAGTTGTCTACGAGATTTAATCCACTGAGTCATCATTCTTGTAACATTTGTCGACCTTTGTCATCGACATCCTTTTCGTTGTTGTTGCCGTCGCCATCGTCAACCTCTGCTCTCATTGTAATCATCATATCTGCAATATATGTCATATTGATTCCATCAACAGTTGAAGCCGGCAAAAAAGGTGGAAGTACCATCATCATCCTTGGTATGGGAGGAGGAGGAGGTGGATACGGTGGAGATCATGGCTATGGTGGATATGGTGGATACGGTGGAGGAGGAGGAGGAGGTGGAGGACCGATGATTTTGATATTGGAGGGCGGAAAGAAGAAAGATGGTGGCAATGTCATCATCGGAGGAAAAAGAAGAAGAAAATAGCACAAGCAAGTAAATCAGGAAAATACAATTAAGTCATTTCCTCTTTTTCTTTTTTCCCTCTTCTTCTCCTTTTTGCCTTTTTTTGTCTTTTCATCTTTTCATATTTTCCTTGCCTTCTTAGTTGATTTAGTTGAAAGAGAAAAGACGTCAAGAGTAAAAATGTAATGAATAAACATTATCTTACGGAAAAAAATTCACCATTTTCATCCTTTATTCTTTTTTTGTCTGTTCTTTGTTTTGCTTTTTCGCTGACATTTGTTTCTTTTTTGGCTGTTTGTGTGTGACAAATGACGGACAAATTTAACAGGACCAGGCAAATTACCAGTGTCACCGGTTTAACATTCAACAGTGACAAGGATAAAGTGTGTTAGATGTTGTTTAGCACTCAAGTCTCATGAGTCATGATGGATGTTTTTCCAAATGATGTCTAACTTGGCCCTTTTTTTGTGTGTGTGTGTATGTCTGCTGTATTTGCAGTTTCCAGCTAAACTAACCACCTGGTCCTGCCTTAAGGTTGGTTGCGTTTTACATATTAATTGATGCCCTCATCATGCCAATTTTTGGTCATTTGTCAACTAATAGTCGACTGTGAGGATGATAAACTGATTTTCCGGGTCAAACAATCAGGGAGAGGATTATAATGATGGCGTCCATTTGCTTAATGGAATGAAAATACTCGACGTGACTCATTAGTCGCGGTCAGTGTTTGAGCAAATTTACAGTCAATTGCTTCACCAGTCAAAGGTGAGCAAGTGAACAGGAGATGTTAAGGATGAGCATGAAGAAGATGAAGAAGAAGATGTTGAACATGATGAACAGCAAATTGCTAAGGGATTGTCAAGTTTATGAGGTTTATGAAATTTGTGAGATATCATCTGAAGGATGTTATCTCACAAACACTTCGAGTGTCCATGGAACAATTTACCAAGTTGAATGTTGTAATGTTGTATTTGCAGTCATTCACACACATAAAATGACCATCGGTCACTCAAGTGTCATTGATTACGCTTTTATTTGGATATGCGAGTTGCACTGACACTCTTTTCACTACGGAATGTGATAAAATGAAGATTCTATTCAAGTGGACGATTTACCCGTTGATTTGCTGACCAGTGAAAAGCAACTGAATTTACTTCATCCTAATCGAGGTAAATGTTTTTTTTCTTCTCTACTTCTTTTACACAAGTTAAACTTTTAACTTGGCTTTCTCATTGTGTTTCTTATTTGAAGAGAACAATTGAAAGCATTTCAAGCATTTCAAGCATTGGCAAATGGTCAGCCGAATGACCATTGTCCCTTCAATCAGTTGAATGAGTCGCTTGATATTCAGCTGATTACTCGACCAGAAGCCCAATGAAAGTTGCCAGTTCAATTTGAATTGTCCTTTGCACAACATTACAACTGTACAACTGTACAACTATACAATTGGTGAGTTTAATTTACTCTCTGCTTTAGGTCAGTTGATTTTCAATACAAAGAGTCATTCAGATGAAATTGAAAAGGAAAAGGAAAATGAAAATGAAAGGAGAGAAAAATGAAATTGAATTGCTGAAAAGACAGTAAAAATGAGACATTATCGCGAGTGAGACATTATTGACCGAGTGGATATTTGCATCCGTGACACTTAATTAACATTGTAACGTTGTAAGGTTGTAACTTGAGTGCCAGCTTTTCAATGAATGTCGTGTAAAAAACGTGGCTTGTACTTTGAAAGAGAGAGAGAATTAAGAAGTTTTCTTTTGTGCCAGTTTTAAGTGTGCATCGAAAAGCGGATTTGACTGGCTGTTAATTTTGATCGTCCTCCTACAGCATCTGCATCAGGATCATCATTAGTGAGTGAGTAAGTGAGAGAGTGAGAGAGGTCCAACTTGTGAGGCACATCGGATGAAGGGATTTGACTCAGCCATGTGAGTCAAATGGCTCAAATGACTCAAATGACTCAAATGATGCAGATGAGAAAAGGGAAAAAAAGATGAGCAAATGAGGTGGCTCCTACTGAATTACGCTGAATTCAACTATGTAGTGAATCGGTGAATTGCCTTATCGTGAGTTTTACCCATCTGACCGCTTGTTAAATTGTGTCTAAAGAGCGACTTTGGACTTTGCACTGTGCCAATGCACTTTTCCCCTCTTTTCTTTCTTGTCTTTCTCTTCTTTCACTTCTTTCCCTTGATTCTTCTCTTCTTGTCTCGTTTTGCCTGTACTCGAATGTGAGAAAGCTTCTTTATCCTTCTTCTTTCTCTTTCTTTTTATTTTTCCTTCTCTTTCTCATCCGATCGTCAGGCATCATCACAATAGTCGCTTCTATTATTATGCTCGGTTATATTTGTCTGTCTTGCCTCTCTTTCATCTTTTCATCCTTTACCCTGCTTTTTTTCTCCACTCATTTCTTCTTTTGCCTTTTTACTTTTTCATCTTTGCAACTCTTACCCTCTTTCTATCTGCTGCAAGAGACTATCTACTCAAATAAATGGCTCCATTGGCTGTCTCTCTAGAACAAATTACCTGAGTAACTTTGCAGTTGCATTTGTGTCATCATAAAAAATTTTTCCCTTCTCTTTCATTCTTTTTTTTTCTTTTTTTTTCTGACTCTCTGTGACATAATGAACCTTCCTGGTAAAATACTCTTCACCAAATACCCTCCATCCTCAGTCTCCGGCAAGAATAAAAGAAGCATCAAGTATGACGCACCGTCTAACCGACAGGCAGAGGAGGAAAAAAAATTGTTTCTCGAGAAATGTGTCGAGAGGTTGTGAGAAAGAAAAGACTACTAACATCGCACTATTCGACAAAGTAGCCTTCAAATGACTTTGCTCAATTTTTTTTCTCCTTTCATTTCTTCTCATTTCTTCTTCTTATTTCTCTCTTTACTTTTTCAAACTTCTCTCTTTGCTCCTGCTCAATTCTTATTTGATATTTCTTCATATTTTCTTTTTATTCTTCTTTTATTCCTTTTTACTCCTTGTTTCTTATATCTTTTTGTCGTTAATGATGATGTAAATACTTTGAAATGTTATTTAACCGTTAGCTCCATCCTTACTCTCAATTGAGTGTGTGATTAATTGCCATTCACTCGTTCATCAAACACAACAAGTCGCGGTAGCTGGCAGGTACGAGTAAAGGTTTACTGTCGAGTTAACAGCAATCCACTGATGGCATAAACAGCATCAACAACATCAACATGGGGGTCTTCACTTATTTCAATAGTTAGTCATAAAAGCCATCAGGTTAATATAGTGCACCAGAACCAGGGAAACAAGTAGGCGCACAGTTAACCTGAGGAAACCTGACTTGAGTGTTGAGGTTGGAGATTTGAGAAGTTTAAATGATCTCAAACATGAAATAAGACGGATAGAAAGAAATAGCAAGCAATAGAAAGAGGAAATATAGCGAAAAGGGGGCGACAGTTTCGACAAATAGACAGCATATACAGCCGAGTCAGCTGTTGCCGACGCAAAGTGCCGACCATTTGGAATCTCCGCTTTTTCAGCAACTGCAATCAAAATGGTCAACAATGATGGTGATCAAAAAGACAGAGAAGAACCCATCAATAGTGTTTCGAAAGAATTTGAAGAACTGCTGCAATCAGTGACCGGTGATGGCGAATGGACAGATATTTTGGAGAATAAACAATTGCTCAAGCAAACAATCCATCCAGGTGATCCAAATGGAGAAAAGCCTCAACGCTCAAATAAAGTCACCATCAGTGTAATCAGTAGACTTTTAGGCCAACCTGATTGTCTAGTTGAATCTGAATGTTTGGAAAATGCAGAAATATTTGTCAGCGAATACGATGTCATGCATGGTGTTGACCTTGCAATTCCACTGATGTACCCTGGTGAGACTGCTCGTGTGCTCATTCATCCTCGATTTGGTTATTCAATAGCCGGAAAAAAGCCCGATGTACCATCAAATGCGGCTTTTGACTGCCAAATTACACTGCATTCCGTAGAGTGGGTAGACTCGCCATCTGACTTGTCCATTGAAGAGAGAATTAAGTTTGGTAAGTTGCCCTCATGTCTCTCTTGTCTCTTACTTGTCTCTTACTTGTCCTGTCTTGTACCTTTGTCCTTTTCTTCTTGCTTTCTTGCCTTGTTGTGTTTACAATGCAGTTAAAAGAGAATTTACTTGGTATTTACGGCCATCAAAGTCATTTTGAATATTGTCAAAAGTCAACTTAACCTCCTTTGCCCGTATTAGTCTCGCTTGTTATTTTTTTTTCTATTTCACGTACTTCCCGTCACAACAACTGTTATTTTTATTTGTTTTCCCTTGTTTATTCCTTGTGTCATTTTAGGCAGCAGAAAAAAAGAAAGAGGTAATTTTTGGTTTGCCAGGGACGAGTACAATTCTGCTATGACTTGTTATCGCAGGGCAGTGGAATTTTTGGATGCTGGAGATGATGAAATGTCACAATTTCATGCAAATAAAGCTGATGATAATTTGAAGGAATTGATTAATCTTCGAGCACAGGCTTTCAATAATTTGGCAGCTGCTCAAATGAAATTGGAATCTTATGATCAAGCATTGACATCGGTGAATAACTCATTGGCAGTCAATGAGAATAACGTCAAAGCTTGGTATCGCAAAAGCAAAATTTTATCCACAAAAGGTGACTTGGTTGGTTCTATTGATGCATTGAAAAAAGCAATTGCACTTGAACCTAACTCACGCTCTCTGCAAACTGAATTAAATGTACTCGTCTCTAAGCGCAAAGAAGAAGTGGCCAATGAGAGAAAGTTGTATCAAAAGATGCTTCAAGTTTCACCATCCAAGTCCTCAAGTAAAGTTAACAGCAATGGCATTTCTTCTGCAAAAGGACAACCTTACAATTGGACTGCATCCATCATCAGATCTTCCGCAGTGGCCACCATAATCTTAGTTCTAAGTATCGTTTTGTACCGAATTTACTACGTTTGATCTTCCTTCTTTTATCCAGATGTTAATTGTCGCCTTTGAATCTTAGTACTGATGCTGAATAATAAAAATTGTTACCAAGAGGAAAAACCTCAGGTGAAAGAAAAGACTAATTAATCAACAGTGTAATTGAGACACCTGACAAGGGAAAAAGTGTTCATTGATACAACATCTGGTCCAATTTGTTGTAAATGTGTTTGAATTTACCTTTACAGTTAAAAAGATTATTCAAAACATAAAACATGTATCTACTAACGAGCTGGTGGTAAGTTGTGTTTGTTTAGAGGTGAAAAGAAATAAAAACAAATTAAGTTTTCACATTTGTGTGACAATGCGTAGGATGACCATTTAAGTGGTCAAACTTGATGAAGGGTAAAAGTTGACCGCGAGAAAAGTAAAGTAAAAAGGAACCAAAATTTAGAGCGAACAAACAGATCGCATGTCTCTATCTTTCTCTGTCTCTCTTTCTCACTTTGTCTCTTCATATTGCTTTGCTTTGATGAAAATGGTTTGACAAATTCATGCTGTAAACAATTAACATCATGGGAATAAAACAATTGACAATTACACATTTATGACTGTGATGTTGTCACAAGTGTTGATGATGATGATGATTTTGTGGCTCGCTGACTCATACCACACTGGTTCATTCTCTTCCTTTTCTCCAGGTGGAGTAGATGTTGGTCATCGCCAACATCAACTCACAGCTGTATTTCTTGCGACGGCTTCAGTCGTTCCCAAGCTGCAGGAGACGAAGGAACCCGCTTTTCTATCGCCTTGCTCTCCTTATTACTCAACACTGGGGTGTAGCCCCGCAATTTTTATCCTTTGTGTCCACTTTTCATCCATTGCTCTTCCTCAGGTCACAACTCATCATGGTGACTTATCTCCTTACATATGATTTAAGATGAATCACTGACGCCAACTGTGCTAAACGTGTCCACTTCTTAAATTTCCTGGTGCTTTGTGAAGAGATCACTCGCCATCCCACCTTTTTCTCCTCAATCTACTTCAAGCTGATTCATCTCTCTTACCTCCCTTTTTTTAACAACATCTGACACCATCAACTAAACCAAGTTGCTTCTTCCAAGTCAATTCTTTCTTATACTACTGGCTACTGTGTCAAGTGTGAGGTGATATAATTTGGTTTTTTCCAAATCACCGAAGCCTTAACCAGAGTGTTTAAGAGTGTGTGTTTGTGTTTTTGTGTGTGTGTGTGTATATCTTTGTGTCAGTGTCTGTGTTCCAACAATGGCTCTGGTCAAATGGTATAAAGGTTATAGCCTAATCAGGCCATTACCATTGGTAGTGTGGTTATTTCTACTTATACTACTAAATATTGTCGAGAGTCATCGAACTGTCCGAGGGAAAAATGGCTCCTCGTACACATACTTTGAAGATGTGACCAACGATAAATTTAATCATATGATCATTAATGACTGGACTGGTCAAATTTACATAGGTGCAGTGAACAAAATTTACCAGTTGAAACCAAATTTAGACATTGAAGCAATAGCTGAAATGGGTCCACGTGATGAAACTGCTTCTTCATCCTCTTCATGTCCTCCTGGTAGTCGTAATTGCCATTCTCCATCAAATTCAGGACCTCGAAGATACTCAGACTATTACAATAAGGTATTAGTCATCGACTATCCACAGTCTCGTCTCATTACTTGTGGCACACTTTTTCAAGGAATTTGCTCGGTTCACAAGGTAGAAAATGTTACTCAGTATGAAACACCTTCTACTGAATCGGTTGTTGCTAGTAATTCGACTGCATCAACGGTTGCATTCATTGGACAAGGTCCACCCAAATTATCTCGAGCAACTGTTCTTTATGTCGGTGCATCATATTCCAATGATGGATCTGTTCCAGCTGTAGCTTCTCGATCTCTTGATGCCAGCTCAATGTTCTCCATCGCTTCAAATGGTGTTACCACTGGAACCAGATTAATTGTTTCTACTCTTGCCAAGGAAAAATTTCCAATTAATTATGTCTATGGTTTCGCTTCCAAAGGTTTTTCATACTTTTTAACGACTCAAATGAAATCATCAACCGGCAATTCACATTTCATTTCTAAACTTGTGAGAATATGTCAAAAAGATCTGTATTACTACTCTTATACGGAAGTTCCACTAGTTTGTCGATCACCCGATGGCCACGACTACAATTTAGCTCAAGCCGCTTATGTCGGCAAACCTGGATCTGAATTGGCCGTGTCACTTGGCATCACTGCTCAAGATGAAGTATTGTATGTCGTCTTTTCCAAGTCACAAGATGAACAAGAGTACACCAATCGACCATCTAAACATTCTGCCCTTTGTGTGTATGCATTGTCAGCAATTCATCGTAAATTTACACAAAATATTCAACACTGTTTCAATGGAAATGGTTACCAAGGATTAGACTTTGTCGCTGACAGCCAACCATGTGTCCTCACGGTAAGTGGCAAATGCGCGTCATTTTATTTTAATTTTGTTCTTTTTACTTATCAATTGTCGCCGGTTTTTCAATCCATGTTGGGGGTGATGGGCAACTCAGGTCCAATCAGTTGTCACTTGTCACTTGTCAGTTGCTAGTGGATCTTTGTGTTGTCTCTTGTATGTGTATGTGTGTGTTTAATTTGCTCTTGTATGACCTCCTCCTGACTCATTGTATTCCATTTCTTCTGCCCTTGTGACCGTTTCACTTTGTCTCTTTTTGTCTCTTGCTGAGTTTTACTTGCAAAACAACCGGATTCAAGTCAACTTACTTACTTACTCGACTTAGTTTACTTGGGCGAATGAAGCAAGTAGCAAATTGACAGTCATAGACCTTATGCTGTTTTTCATGTGATATTGGTCATGTTGGGCATGTTACTCTTAAATTGTCTCATCTGGTTCAGGTGAACGTTGAACATTTATTTGGTGGTTGTTTGACTCATACAAGTTCAACAGCAGCAGTAACAACAACAACAGCATCAACAACAAAAACTGACCAGGATAGAGAAATAGAGAGAGAGAAAGAAGGAAAGAAAAAAAAAGAGAAAAGAGAGGATCGCTGCAGGAGTTTCGCCCAACCCAGTTGTAAAGGAAAAAGGGAAAGGGAAGGAGAAGTCTAGAAAAGAGAAAGCATCTCTTGTGTTAGGAATTTGCCACTTGTTCGGCTCTTCTTTCTTCTCCCTCTTCTTCACTGGACCGATTGGGCTCTGCATTTCTCCTTGGTACCGACGAGTGTGAGTCATTCGTCATAACCTGCCTTTCCTCGGCTATGTGAATCAAGTCTTCCCACTCAATCTCATTCTTTTCTCTCCTCTTTCTCATCTCTCTCCTCTCTCTCTCTCATCTCTCTCCTCTCAAATGGCACGTAATTAGCGAGCGAGAGAAAAGGCAATGAAAAGAAGACGAGTGAGGGATTCTTTACGCAGGGAATGAGAAAAATTGGCAAAATGGGTCCCAATGAGTTGAGTTTGACTTGACTTGACTTGACTTTACTGTGATCTCTAGTTGTCTTGTTCATTTGCCGAGTTGTCTTTATTATGCCATCTCACTGTCTGGAGTACCAATGCTTCCTTCCTCCTCTTAAGCAGACAATCTTTGCATCCTTTCATCCCTGCTTTTCCTCTTGGTTCTTCCACCCCTCATCCTTCCTCATTCGTTGGTCCTGCTCATCAAGGTGACAAGGGGTAATGTTTCAGATTCTTTCTTTTACCCTACACTCTTGTATGTAGTGTGCAGTCATTCTGCCAAAGGACACTTAGGCACATACCGGAACAATCGACAAGGAGTTCGGGGTGTAAGTGAGGACATTTGGTTGGCCGCTATTGCTGATGTAGATGCAGATGTCCCTTTGTGCTTGGATACCTTTTCTCCCCTTACCCAGAGAGAAATTGAGCGGTGATCTTTTACACGGTTTGTTATGAGATGTGCTGAGCTGAGCTGTTCAGTCCAAATGGCAGTCAGAACTCACATTAAGTTTGCTTGATGAAGCAAATGCATAGAAGAAAAAGGAAGAAAAGTCGTCAGAGGCAAAGGAGAAAAAAACGAACTAGAGAGTGAAAGAGAAAGGAAAAGAGAAAGAAAGAGAGGGAGAGAGAGAGTTTGATGATGAAAATTGCATCCTATTGCGAGGGGCGGAGGAGGATAAAGAGAGGAGAGAAAAAGAAGCAAGAAAAGAAGAAGAAGCAAAGAAAAAAGGAAGAAAAGGAAAGAGAAGAGAAGATCAGAGGAAAAAGTGCTGTACTGGTACATGTTCCACAATTGAACCACCATCAGCATCGGCATCACTTGTGTCACATGAACCGCGGTGACCAGAATGAAAGAAGGAGCGAAGAAAAGAAGAAAGGAATGAAGAAGAAAGAAATTGTCGGAGAAGAAAAAATGGGCCACCAGAAAGAGCAAGGGCATTCACTGATTGCTTGTTAGGTGGAGATTGGAGCAAGAAGAAGAGACTCGCTATGTGAGGTTTTGGCCAATACCAAAAATGATTGTTGGTAGTGAATATACAGCAGTCACTTTCTTCCTCCTTCTTCTCTTCCTTTCTCTCTCTTTCTCTTTTTTTTCTCTCTTCTTCTTCTTCTTCTTCCTTTCCACTTGGCCTCAACTTTAGCCCAAGTTGCACTGACGTTCCTGCAAAACTTGGGCTGGGTAAAACTGGCTTTGGTCGGCGACACATGCACTGCCAACCTCATCACGGTTCTCTCTGCGTAAATTCAGTTTGAGTCGACCTTTGTGTAGGAGAGAAAGGAAAGAGCAAAGCAAATGACTACAGACTGAGAATGCTGACTGAGATGCTGCTCTCATCTTTCCACCTTTCACTTTGCACTTTTCCATTTTTCCTCTTTTCCTTTTTTAAGGCATTCTTTGTTCTCAGCTTTTCCTTGCGTGTACTCTCCGGACATCACTTGTGTATGTGTATGTGTATGTGTGTGTGTGTGAGGTGGCGTAATTGTCCTCAGTCTTTCTCTCTCCTCTAGCATTTATATATACAGTGGCAGATGATTGTTTGTCTTTGTCTCGAGCGTTGTTGTGTATTTGTGTGTGTGTGTGTTAGTGTGTGTGCTTTGTTCTATGTGATGTCTACTTTGTGAGTCCGAGCATGTTAAATGTTGGCAATGGCACTTTGTCATTGACTTCTTGTGAGGTTTGTCTTGTTGCCTTGTGCTTGTTGTTGCTGGTATTTTCCTTTTGATGGGATGCCATTGGTAGGATAGACCAATTGAAGAATGGAAAAATTGGAGAATTGGAGAATTGGAAAATTGAGAAATTGACGAATGAGTGAATGAGCGAATGAAAAAATGAAAGAATGAAAGAATCAAGGTGCGTCCCAAAGTAAATAGCTTCCAATGCAACTGATCAGGTGTGGATTTGTGATGAGTTTGACTTTTGTCTTGTAACCCACTTGGCACTTGGCACTCGGTACTCAACTCACAGCACACGGTGCGCACTTGGTTAGTCAATAAGAGAAAGTGGACAACCAATTTTACTTGTGTTATTTGGTACTCCACCTTTACCTTTACCTGGTTGTGTTGTTTTATCTTACCTGCATCCCTTCCCCTTGTTCTGTCTTTCACTTGGTTGACTGACTGACTGATTGCTCGATTGACTCTCGTGTCCTCCTACTCTTCTTTCTTGTCTCTTTTATTCTTATTCTTTTTTCTCTTCTTTTTCTTCTTCTTCTTTCTTCTTCTTTCTCTTGGTTTGCTTCTTTCTTCCCACTGAGCCAATTGAACTGACTCGAGTGCTGAGTCTTCACTCTTCACTCTCAAATCTTGACTCTTCTCCTTTTGCGGTCCACTGATTTGCATTTGGCGTTTTGCCGTTCTGGTGTCCAGGACAAAGGAATCCGGCCACCCTACCACTTGATTCAAAATGCATTTGTAAATGCAAAGTGTTGCTCCTTCTTATCCTTTTACTTTTCCTTGTGTTGGTCGTCTCATTTTCCGTTTTACCATTTTACCATTTGTCCGTTTTTTCCATCTGCCTCTTACTTGTCTTTTGTTGTTCGCTGTTTCATCTTTCCTTCTTTGATTAGGTGTTTGCTGTTGCAAGTTTCTTTGTCTGTTGTCTTTGAGTCAACTCTTTTTTTTTCTTTTCTTTTTCCTCTTCTTCGCTTCTTCGCCTTCTCTTTCCCTCCTCCTCCTACTGTACTTTGATCAGCAGCGATATTTTCTTTCAACCGAGGTGTGTATACCTCACTCATTCGCAGTGTATCGCTTGTACTCTTTGACTCACCATTAGTTCATTTCCTGTATTTTTCATGTCTGTTATTATTGAAAAACACTTTGTACTGTAATTTGACTGATATAAATAGAGTCACTGTTGATGTTAATGTTTTTGTTGTTGTTTTTTTCCTTGCCTTTTTTTTCTCTGCCACCAGTCAACAGTGTTATGCCATTGTCGCCGAGTCGCTCATTTTTATTTTCTTGATCCTTATTCTAATCCTGTTTCCGTAACGGCAAAAAATTCAGGCTGCATTGACACTTACCCTCCTTAACACTTGGCTTGATGAGTCGACTTTACTCCTCATGATACCAGATGAAAGATGCGGACGAGATGGATGTAAGAGTCAATGACGATGGGCCAAAGTTTAGCTTTTGGTTTGTCCTCGGTTTTGTTGTCCCTCTAATGAGTCAGCAAAGCACCACGAGCGGTGATGTCAATGACTGCAAAGATACAAAGAGAGAAAAAGAGAGAAAGAGAGAGAGAATTAGAAGAGTTGACCTTCTTCATTCAGTCTTTCTGCTCTTTGCTCACTTTGTATTGATTTTCGTGCTGACGCCGAACTATGTTCTCCTCCCCCACTCAATTCACTTGTATCTTTTCTTTGTGTACTCTCTCTCTCTCTTACACTCTTACTCATGATGCTACTGGTGATGCTGATGCCTCCTTCAACATCCCTTGTGTATCATGAATAGCATCTGTTTCTCTCTCTCTCCCTTTATTTTTCTCTTCCTACCTCTGTCTTTGCTGCCTGTTGTAAAACTTGCATCAAATTGTGAAGGGTTAATCTCAATTGCTTTCCACTGGCAACCTTGGGGCGTTTGTTGATGTGGCCTGTTGATGTCAGTGGCTTTATTTGCTTCTCTGCCTATCAGCTTCTCTGTTTCTCCCAGCCCCTTCTTGGTATCTTTTTTTCAAGTGACTTGATAGCTGCGAAGCGAAACTGAGACTGAATCATCTCTCGTTAGGTGGGTCGTTTTCTTTGTCTTGTATTTTTTTGCATGTTGCGACTGAACCTGCTTCCACTCACTAATGACCCTTCACCTCTTCACCTCCTTCACTTCATGTAAATGTGCCTCTTCTTGTCCGAGCATTTGCACAAATGTATTTTCTTCTTTTTTTTCCCATTCTTTTTTCCTTTTCCTTTTCCCTTTTTACCTCCCTACTGTTTTTCTTATTGATCAGTCCAAGTGACTGACGGCATGGCACCAGCCCAACCAGGAGAGACGAGACGAGAAGAGACGAGAAGAGAAAAGGAAAAAGAAAAAAACGAGGAGAAATGTTATGTCGTGATGCGCACATGCAGACTTTTCTGGTCCTCACAAAGTGCAGGTACAATTGTTGCTACAGTCGACATTAAGCTCCCAGTGACAGTAACTTGAGTAAGTTGAGATGCAATTGCAGTCACTCGATCAGACTCATTTGCCCTAACTTACTTCACTTGGTTCGGATAAAAATGGCAAATTCATTCTTGTGAATGTGCTCTCCTTCATCTTACTCATCATCCTGTAGGTCTTTTTGCCTTTTCGCCTTTTTTACTAACACTTTAATGCTATTTATGATAAAATTGTCTTTGAATTGGTAATGAGTGACTCATTTACCCCGGTGAAATATGTTTTTGCTGCGAGGGGTGAGTACAAGCTGTCGTGAGAGAGGCGATCACTCCCAATTTGGTGTTCTCTTCCCCTGACCAGGGGATGAGTGAGAGATGGATGTGTCTAAGCGGATGCTGGATGCTGGTTCCTCATACCCTGTCTCTCTTTCCATGTTAAGGGATGCTTCGGCCGAACTGTGTATGTGTATTTGTATTTGCACCTGCCAGCAGAATGAAGTAGAGTGAAGTAGAATCAAGTAGAATGGAACAGAATTAAGGCAAGAGAAAAGACTTTCATTGAAAGTCTAAATAAATAAAGTGCATTCCACGCAGGGCATTACCATAAATTGAGCATTACACACTATAGTCAACTTGTACTGGGTTTGGCTCAAGTAAAGACAAGTCAGAAATGATAAGGATACCAATCATCCTTCGATTTTTCTCTGTGCCCTCACACACACACAAAAACTCACTCACTCACACCAACTTTTACCTCTGATGGGTCATTAATAGCCTTTGCATCGAATGATGAAAAGTACACACCAGTCTTGGCTGATGGCTGATGGCGAATGGCTGATGTTTCACTCTGATGTCACTGGACATTCTCACCATTTCCCTGAGCGCTTCTTTCAAAAGACACTTAGAAATGCAGTCACAGCTAGTACGAGAACGGTGAACAAAAGGCAAGTCAAGTGCAGTATTCTGCCTTAAATTCGTCTCTGTAGGGTAATATTTTATTCATTACACTTGGCCCTTTTATTCTCTTTCTTCTCTTCTTCTTCTGACTTTACTTGGTTTTTCTCTTTCTTCGCGTTTAATCCAACGAATCATTTGAACGACTGATGGTCCCTCGACTTTGGATTCTTTCTTTTCATTCCTGGTTCACTCGTTCTCTTTCCTTCTTGTTCTCTTTCTCCTTCTCTTTCTCCTTCTCTTTCTCTTTCTCTCTTTGCTTCTTCCCTGCTGACTGGTGAACAATCAAATGCCATCCTTTGAAGGAAATCAGGGTGACTGATGGCCAAAGGAGAGAAAGGATGCTGGAATTTTGTGGAAAAGATGTGTGTAATGAGCTTATAGCTCGACATGGCTTTCTTACTATTTTTTCTCTTCGTCTACTTTTCAACTTGTGACCATAGATTGTTATTATGCTCTTCTCTATTTCTTTTAGCCTTTTTTGCTTCTCTCTTTTCTATCTTTTTTTTTCTTTTCTTCCTTTTCTTCCTTTTCGTGCTCTGGCCGCCCGGTAAGAGGATCACACTCTGATGACTGAGATGATGAAGTATAAGGTGAGACAAAGGGGATGCGTGATGCACATGTGAGGAAAAAAACGAACGACAAGTAAAAGAAGTCAGAGAGGAGTGAAAGAAAGATGCATGTTAAGAGCATCAACACACCTTAGTCGGCTACATTGACGAGTAAGTCAAAGTAACTGGTATTCGTTTCCCACTTTTCGCTATTCTTCTTTTTTTTGCCTCTCTTTTCGCAATCCAATTTCTGTGTGTTCTCACACTCAATGTCAGTATTATTTTAAAAGTGGAGGAAAAAAAAAGATGAAAAGCGATAGAAAAGAGGACCCGAAAACATAAGAGTGTCGCTTATTTTCTTTTATTCTATGATGAAATCAACTGTTTCCTCCTCTCTCGCTTTCGGTCAGACTTGATGTATCAACCAGTATTCACGTTGCTACGTTTATCATTTTTATTTTGTTTCCCCTTGTCTTGGTCTTCTTGTGTGATGAGTACTTGTATCACTGCATCATGGACCATGTTCACGTAATAGTAGATGAAAAATAAAAACCTTTTTAACATGCGACTACCAGATGATG
Organism: Hemileia vastatrix; assembly: GCA_030280995.1. Classification (NCBI taxonomy): domain Eukaryota; kingdom Fungi; phylum Basidiomycota; class Pucciniomycetes; order Pucciniales; family Zaghouaniaceae; genus Hemileia; species Hemileia vastatrix. The sequence goes on from JASXTE010000056.1 coordinate 61,930, forward strand.
TAACTGATTCTTCCTATCCTCATATCTCCTGCATCATCTGAGTTACACTGTTTCACATGGGACACGAATAGCAAGGAATAAAAGATACACACAAAATGAGAGCCGAAAAACTGAGAGCATCGAGTCTCAAGGTTTTAAGTAGTGAAAAAATGAAAGAACTGGTCACATGCAAATTTTTCTGTGATTCTTGTTACGCTAATCCACGATGAGGCTGAGCAATGAGATGTTACCGGATGCGATGGAGGGCAGGATAGCGTGAAAAGAGTACTCAGAACTCGTCCTCTAATCCTACCAAGCGTAATAATTGGACGGATCCAGTCTCTTTTTATACTTCATACTTTATACTTTACACTGCATACATACACTTTGTACCAAAGTATAAAAGCAGTCACCGAGTATGCCGGTTGGATTGATGAAAATGACGAAGTTGAATGTACTGACAGACTCGTAGACTGGCATCGAGATTTTCTTTTATTTCTTTCCCTCAGTCGTCTGTGAAATTCAAGAGAATTCAAGAGGCATCCAAGTCCAAGAGTGAACCAGGCAAATGAAATACGATGACAATTGCACTCGTTCTATCGCACTACCTTCTCTTTTTCCAGTTCTCGGTTATCCATGTTCTCTTCTCTGGGTTCTATTCGTCTATGTTCTGGCTTCTGTGTTTTCTCTTTCTTTCTGTCCTTTTGACTACAACCAGAGAAAAAATGACTTCTTTCTAGTTGTTCATCTCCTGCTGTGTTCGTATCCCTGCAGCCTAAACTCCTGCCTCTTTTACCATTGACTGTCTCTCATCCCTTTGCAACTACTTTTCGATTTTGTTTTAACTTTTGTTCAGGCCATTCAGTCAACCATTGTCACAGATGAAACACATGAAACACAGTGCCCGCCGCTCTCATTGTCATTCATGTTGCTTCTTTCATTACTCTCTCTCTCTCTCTCTCTCTCTCTCTCTCTCTCTCTCTCTCTCTCTCTCTCTCTCTCTTTGTTCATGTTTTTTTCCTTCAACAAAAAATAGTCCATTGACGAAATGCATTGGTGAATTTTACTTTCTCATTACGTGAATTGAAATCAGAGAACTGAAGGAGCAAAATCGTACGAGACCTACCCTCGTCCTGTCAAAAGGTGTATGTGTCCATGTATCCGTCTGTCTCTCTGTCTGTGGTGCACTTTTCACTTGTACCTCTCTCTGTCTCTCTGTAGGTTCTTCTCTCGTTCTCTCTTTGCTTCTTCTTCTTCCTTTCATTTACTTGATACTCGTCACGTTCGGTAACACGAGCCATCAGTAAATGCGACAAATCATCTACATGTCAGTCATTTCATTGCTTTAACTTGAACTATCTTTGAGTATGCCAAAGTGACTTTTTTTTATTCCTCTTAATGTGGCTGCATCTTCTTTTTTTTCCTCTTTTTATCTGTTGTTTCGCCTTTGTCCTTGTACTTGGCACTTGGCACTCTAACTTGTGAGTCACATTGACACTTTTTCGCCTTTTTGTTTGCTCCTTCAATTTGTCGGATTCTCCCATTCGTTCAATTCGCTCATTCTCACCGACTTTGCACACTGGACATGTTTTGATCTTGTTACACCTGATCTTTCACTTCTTTTCACTTGATCCAAGTGCGAGTAAACCATTGAACCAGCGGACAGTGTGAATGGATCAATGGAAACAAAGTGTGAAATGTGACTCCAATGAGACTAAATGACTAGTTGAGTGAGTGTGACGCAATATCCAAGCCAAACATCGTACTGTCATTCTACTGTCGCTTCATTTCAGTCTAGAATAAAGAAAAAGAATTGTCTCGCGGATTAGTCAGATGTCACGCTGGACGATGAAGCACAAGAACGGATCACATAAAGAGAAATAGAAAGAGAGAAAGAGAAAGAGAAGGACAGAGAAAGAGGGAGGAAAAAAATAAGCAAGAGAAAGAGAAGGACAGAGAGAAAGATGGATACAGAGAAAAAGTTCATTTCCACCAGTTCAATGTGTGGATATGTGCATGTCTGTCGTCTTTTTGTGTCTTAGTGTGTGCTCTGCCTTAACTTGTATTATTTCTTTTTCCTCTCAATTCCTCTTCCTCACTTGCAATCAGAAAAGAGTAAGTGAATGAGATGAAGCGCCTTATTCTCTTCACTCTCAGTTCTTTCTCTCACTTCTCTCAGTTCTCTCTTTCTATTTTCTCTTTTACCCCCTCAATCTTTCACTGTGCTTTCTTTTACTTCTCTCGAGGCAGCCAATTGCAATTTGGCCGGTGTGATCTGGCCGGCTGGTTCATTTGACCCAATCACATACATGCCATTCAATTCATTTCACTTGATTGTGAGCTTCCTTTTGCTCTCATTCCTAATTTGTTGGACTTTTTTCATCCTCCTTTTATATCTTTTATCTCTTATCTTTTATATTACCTTCAGTCTTGAAGAATTATTTTTTCCTGTTTCTTTTTGATCAGGATATATTTTCATGTTCTGTTTGCTCGAATTTCTTTTGTCTTTGATATTACACAAGTGCTAGTCTAAAAGTTCATTGCCAGTGACTGTTAGAACTTGATTATTAATGACAAAGTTCATTAAGCGAATTATGAGAAGGAAGAGGCCCCACAACAGATGATGTATTTATTCATGCTTCCTGCCTCTCCATTTCTTCACTTCTCCATTTCTCTCCTTCTCCTTTTACTCTTTCATTCTTTTCTCCTCTTTTCTTCTTCTCTCCATCCATCCTGTCACTGAAGATGCATCCGCATCACCTATTGTCACTGTTCCAGAATACTCACTGGGTGAAAAGAACACAGCTGTGTATACCAAGAAGAGATTTGTTTTGACTTTGTCGCTGGATTTGTCTTTTTCTTTCTCATTCTTGGGCTCCTTCAGAACGGCTTTTGTGGTTGAAATTGCAACACTCGACTCATTTGTAAGATGTATGGACTCGTGGACATTTCCAAGGCAGTCCGTTATTCTCCTCCTTTTTCTTCTTGTTCTTAGTGTTCTTCTTGTTCTTCTTGTTCTTGGACTTTTTTTCTCCCTTTTTCGCTCATCGGATCAGTTTGCTCTTCCCATATGGCTGGAGGGAGGCATTTGTGTTCCAAGTCCGAGTCTTTTATTTCTCTTAAAAGTACCCTTACGTGAGTTTGTGTTTTTTGCTCCATCACTGCATCACTGTTGATGTGAATTTGTGTGTGTGTGTGTGAGTGTGTGTGAGTGTTAGACTGTATTGCTGGATGTTTTCCTTTTCCTTTTTTCTTTGTCATTGTACATTGTACATTGCAGTTGTATATTTGCTTTGGTCTCAATTAATCCTCTCACTTATCTCCCCTCCCTGTCCACTGTACAAGTGATGGACTCGACCTGATGGCTGAAGGCGCGAAGTGGCATTCAGTCACGAATTCAACCTCGCAATAGGCCTAAGTGCACTCGGTCCATTCAAATTTACGCTAGTCAATTGCCGCCGTTTCCATGTCTCTTTCTCTTTCTCTTTCTCTTTCTCTTTCACTTTCTCTCTCTCTTTTTTTATTCTCTCATTCTCTTTTTACTGTGAGTATTTCAATGAACAACACAATTTTCCCTTTCCTTTTGCACCCCTCGTTGTTGCTGTTTCTCTTGTTCGGTAGTCAATTGAATGCTTGATGCAATGTAGACTCCAGCTGAAGAATAGCTGTCGATGCACGCCTACTGCTCTACTGGTCCACTGCATTGGTAATGCTTCTCCTTCAACCATTTCTACTACTTTCTACTGACATTTCTACTTCTTCGTCTCTTTCACTTGTATTCTCATTCTCTTGTATACTCTTGTACTCTTGTATTCTTGAACGAGTTTATGTGTGTTGGTGATGTGATTTGATTGAAACCTGCATCTTGACTAATGTCACTTGGTTTGTCGACCACGCGAAACATGTTTAGGCAAATGTTTAGGCAGATGAAGAAGTTCTTTGTTTGTTCTAGTCATTCATACCGTGTACCGTATACCATGTACCATGTATCGTGTACTGGGGACTGGTGTCTGACCGACCCACTGACAATGACAAAATCGAGTAAGAGGAGATGGGTAGGCAAGTTAGTTGTTTGGCTTGAAACAAAATTACCCGTATATCGGCTTGCTTCACTTGAATAAGAAGGAACTTACAAGGGAGAACTTTGAACGCTCAAAGGACCCAGAGTTCGAAATCGAGTCTACTGTGTATTTGACTGGTAATGCGATTTCCGGTCTGTTACTTCCTCTCTTCGGTGGACACACAAAAGCTCGCCCAGTTTTCTAGTGAAAGCAAAAGCTCGAACTGGTCTCTCTCTCTGTTTGCCTCTCAGCATCAGGGGAGATGTGATCCTCGTTCTTCATGTCCTTGTCTGGTCTATTCTTAATCCACATTTAGAACAAAGTAACTGAATGTGCGTGCAAATTTTCGAAAAGAGAATAGATAAGGTAATTTGTCTCTTCTACTCACACTGTTGCACTTAGAAGCACTTTTCCTTCATTAAAATCACTGGTCAAGAATCTTTTAGCTCTGTTTGGATATGTTCAAGGAACAAGCTAATGTGAAAACCAGTTTACTTCACTTTGGTCCACTTGCAATGTGTGATTTTTTGCTTGGTGTCCACTGAGTGAGAGTTGAATGTTCTATTACTGCCGTCGAATGGTATTTTTCTGTCCCTCTGACAGTTCAAACAGTCAAACAGTCTAACAGTCTTACAGTCAAACAGTGGCACTGAAAGCAGTGAATTAACTTGGCATCCTGTAGGACACTTGATCCTTCTTCACCCTCCTTCTGGCGTCAATTCAGTCAACCGGCAACCATGAGAACGCTGACAGTTGTCGTCCTGGGTCAGAGTCTGTTTCTTTTTCCTTTTTTTCTTTTTTTCTTTTTTTCTTTTTCTTCTCTCTCTTTCTTTTATTTTTCCTTCTTCATTCTCTTGTTGCCATTTTGTCTCCTCATCACTAGTCCTTCCAGTGAACGTGGCAGAGAGGTTGTAATGTGACCCGTTCTCTTTAACCGCCATATCTGCTTGCCCTGTGTCATTGGTATTCCTGCAGATGTAGATGGCAAGTGTAAAAGCAGTGAGAATTGGGCGGTCACTCATTTGTGGCTGCATTCCTGGTTCATGAGAATCAAAGGTGAAATCTTGTTGCGTGTTTGCTCATCTCTCCCTCTCAGCGAACTCGGAATGCTTGCATCCTCATCCTTGTCATCCCAGTTATCCTTGATCCTCTTCCTCTCTTCTTGTTTTCCTCTCATCTTGTCTTTCTCTCTTCTTCTTCTTCTACTCTCTTTTCGTCTTCTTAGTTTTTTTTCTGATTTTCTGCGAATTCCACTCGAAATATTAGCTTTTACTTTGCGACCTCCTACTTGGCACTTTTGACTTTGTGGTCGGTGTCTTCCACCTGGGGACAAAAGGTGCCTGAGATGCATTAAAGATGTATCCAAGAGCCATGCAAGAGCTAGTCAACACTCTTCTGTCACACTGTGACTCACTCGACAGGCACACGAGTGACACAACAACAGACATCTGCTACTTAAACACATTTTACGTGTTTGTCCTTTCTATGCCACCATTTGCTTCTGTTGCAAATGTGTCTCACATCTTAGGCTCGATGAATGTAATTACTTTAGCTGGAACAAATGATAGAGTCTTAACACCAATTCCATCTTTGTGTTAACAGTCAACTGTTGTTTCTTTTCATCCGCCGGTTGGTTGTTCACCCACGATCAACGCATCAGTAGCTTCATTGATTTCTTGCCTGGTACTTTTTGTTTTTCTTACTCATCCACACTGTTGTCTGTATACAGCTGTATACTTGTTCGCTTCTTCTTCTATTTCTTCCGTTTCTACTATTTTTTCCTACTTGTACTTATCCAATCGTTACTTGAAGGGAAAACAGTTGCAGCGTAAAGTGCCAAGTGATGAGAGTTGTATCTTTGTTTCTTTCTTCTTCTTTCTTTCCTATTATTTTTCTTTTTCTTCCTCTTCCTACTTTTGGACTACATTTTTTTCCTTATCTTACCCTGTGTTCTTGCCTATGATGATGCGAATGAAGATATTGGTGTTGTTCATGCTATTCATGTTGTTCATCTTGCTCATGTTGATCTTGTCTCTTTTCATGTGCGAAGGTGTGTCTTGTGTCTCTTTTCTCTTTTCTTGTTTCTCGTTTCTTTTGCCTTTCGCCTTGTGTCTTGTGTCGTTTCCTCTTCCGGCTAAATGTACCAGCTGGTTGATTCGGGTATTGAATGCTAATTGCTAAATTGCATTATGTGAAAGAATTGTTTGCTAAACTCTGCTGCTGCTGGACTGGTAAATTAGGCTGAGGCCCAGTTTGAAAGGAGAAAAGAGACGAAAAGAGACGAAAAGAGAAGAGAAAAGGCAAAGGAAAAGCACAAAAGAAAGATTGAAGAGACACACACGCATCAACCGTCCGTATGTTGTATTCTCTCGAGGCTAAAAGCAAATGTAAAATGGCACCAAATGCAGCGTGTGTGTCTATGAGTGTGTGTATGTGTGTGTGTGTTAGTGACTGACTGAGTGAGTGAAAGCATCTGCATCACAAGTTCAGTTGAAGTGAGGCGGAAAAAATTCCTGACAAATCAAGAACAGCTTTTGTCAGGATCTGTGATTCACTTTGTCTTGAGTGTAAAGCGAACATTGTTCACTGTATTTTCTGTTCTTTAACTTTTTCTTACTCTTCTCGTCTTTCAAAGTCTTGTGTTTGTACGAGCAGGATAAAAAGGATGATGCAAAATGAAACTTGCTCCAGGTGAAGAGATTAATTTGTGTCTAATGAAGGGAGAAGGCAGTTGAGTGAGTTAACTGATGCGAAAGGAACAATGTTAAACTTTACTCCTAAGGAACAAGAGAAACACCAACAACACCGAAAAAGTGAACAACGTTGAGCTTTCAGCTTTGGCTGAACTGGCAATCTTTACTTCTTTTTTTCAGTGTGAAGGAAAAAAAATGTGCCCTCTTACTTTTCTTCCTTTTTTCCCTTGACTTGTTCACTTTTTCTTTCTTCATCGCTTCTTACATCCATTTTTCTTGCTTCACCTTTTCAATTGTACCGGCTGAAGAATGTGTATTCTGTGTACTCTGTGTATTCTATGTATTTTCTTTAAGCTGCCCAACAACATCGCCCTTTGTCTTGTATTGACTCACAGTATTTTTGCTTTGTCTCTTTTTTTCCTTGTCTCTTTCTTCCTTTTTTACCCCTGGCCTCTCCATCTCATCGTTTCATCGTTTCATCCTTTCATCGTCTCATCATCGACCGGATTTTCTACATCCTCGTTGGATCAATCATTGATGAACGTGAACACTTCACAGCAAGTACAAATCGACGATTTTTTCTGCGGGATGGATGTAAATACTCCGTTGGCAGGTGCCATGCCCATTGAAGCTGCTCCAGTTCTAACATATACGGCAACTCGACTGACAGCAGTGGCCGCTGTTTCTACCCACGATTATACAGTCGCATTCCTTGGAACTTCTGATGGACGCATTAAACGAGCTGTCATCGAAACAGTCACATCTGCATTTGAATTTGCCGAAGAAACCATTGATTCATCTGCAATTAACGCTGATATGCATTTTGACCCGGATCATCATAATTTATACGCCGTCACTGACAAACGGGTTACAATGATAAAACTACAAAATTGTCAAGCTCACAAAACATGTAGTGAATGTTTAGGTGCCAAAAATCCTTATTGCGGATGGTGTTCACTAGAAAATAAGTGTTCACTTCGAACTGACTGCGCTGAAGCAGCATCTGATCCTCTTTATTGGCTTTCTTACAAAAGTGGCAAATGTACTACAATATCTCGTGTACATCCTCCTCAAATTCAGCGAACAACTGCCCGAACTCTCAGTCTTTTCATTGATAACTTACCTGTTCTTGATGGACAATTTCATTGTGCATTTACCGCCTTTTCTAAAACACTCATTACCAATGCCACTCGATCAGCTAATGGTGTTACATGTCCAACACCTCAAACTGATTTATTGCCTCCAATACCCAATGGACATCATCACTTTACGGCTAAACTTTCAGTGAGAATGAAAGTTGGTCCTGACTTTGTTGCAACTAATTTTACATTTTACGATTGCTCTTCGTACATTAGTTGTACTCAATGTGTCTCATCACCTTTTCCCTGTGACTGGTGTGTTGGAGGTCATCGATGTACTCATGATACAGGTGAAAATTGTCGAAATGACATTCTAGTCACGGGTTTAAGCAATGATGGACCTTCCATTCGATCAGGACCAGCTTTTTGTCCTCGAATTAATACAACATCATCAACATCATCAGAAGTTCTCGTTCCTTCTGGAAGTCAAAAACGAATTCAAGTTAAAGTTGACAACATACCACAATTTATCTTGACAACTCGATTCACGTGCCAATTCAACATTGAAGGACGAGTTAAACAAGTTAACGCTCAACTTTTAGGTGACACTGTTTACTGTGATCCGTGGAAGTTTAGTTATTCTAATCAAGTGGCCAACTTGTCTGTGGCATTTGCTGTCATCTGGGATGGAAGCAAGCCACTCGACAATCCCGAAAACATTCATGGTAAGTTGGTCATTTCAATTGTTTTTCCTATCGAGTGATCTCTTTTTCTCCTTTTTGGTCTTTTGTGCACTTGTATTTTTATTCCATTCACTTGTGACTGGTGACTTGTGTACTGTTGGGTGAATCTTTAGCTTTTACTCTTGCTCTTTTTCTCTCTTTCTCTATTTCTCTCTCTTTCTCTCTTTCGCTTTATCAAGCTGCATTCTGACGACAACCATTTGGTTGGATGGTCGCATCCGCTATTTTTGTCAACAACTGCATTTATTGTTGATGGGTATCTTTGCAGCTCAAATTAGACCCAATGGCTAGCAGTGAAGGATAAAAAAATAAAGTGGACTCAGAGCGGTGGACACTGTAGGGTGGACAAAGTGAGAGGAAAAGTGTCATCTTAGGTGACCTGAGTCAGTTGGCGGAAATGAAAGGACAAGCGCACCAGACAGTGCAAGTGTTTATTGTATGTTCTTTCACTCGGGCGAATTGAGTACATTTCTTCTTCGCAACTTGCATCTCTGGGTATTTGAGTTACCCCTGGCTCAGTCATTTTTGTCTCCTCGCACTCTTACATCCTTACATCCCTACATCTCTACATCCTTTTCTCCTTTTCTGCTTCTCTGCTTTGCTTCTTTTCCTTTTCTCTCTTTCTTTTCCTTCTTTTCCTTCTTTCCCTTTCCTTCTCTTCTTCTTACAGTCTCCTCACTCCTCATCATCCTTTCTCGTTTTTCTCTTTCTGACCCAGCTGAGAGGAAAAGTGAATGTTACACTAGATGAAAGGGAAAATGACTCAGTGAAAGGCAAGGCAAGACGCACCAGCGGATGACTCTAAGAAGAATTGACAGGCAAAGTAGAAAATCCTTTGACAAACGTACAATCGAAATATAAACATTTACACTCCAATGGATTGTAAGCATAATGCATTTGGAAAAGAAAAGGAAATTTGGCAAAAAGCTTGTTCTACTTGTGCGGACATGACTTTGCTAAGTCTTCCTTATTTGACACGTGGATGAATCCATCTACGTCTCACCAGTCTCCATGCTCATTTTTATCTTAGCCCGTTAATTGTCATGTGATATACTTGAGTCTTAATGTCAACCCATTTTATTTGTTAGAGGGCAGTATTCTCATTTCTTGTTGATGTTTTTATCATCTATTTTACTGTTTTACCGTTAAATCTTTTACCTTTGATCATTGCCACACCTTACACCTGTATCTTTGCAACATGCCTCATCGTAACAATTTTCTCATTCTTCTTGTAATTTACTTGATTTCATTTATCCCGTACACAGTAATGGTCTATCGATGCCAAGGAATGGCCGAAAATTGTGGAAATTGCCTTGAACTACCTGACAAATATCAATGCGGCTGGTGTAGTGACCAGTGTGATGTTCAGGAAAAATGTAGTGAACGAAATGGCAATGGAGTCATGTGGCTCAATAAACAACAAGCATGTCCAGACCCTCAAATTACCAAATTTTACCCCAAATCGGGACCATATGAAGGAGGCACAAACATAACCATTGAAGGTATTAACTTGGGTCGTAATTTTAAGGATATTGATGATGGTGTACACATCGCCTTAGTTCAACATCGACAATTTTTACATCAAATTCCTTGTATACCGTTTCGTGACTCATATGTTAAAACTTCTAAAATAACCTGTCAAATTCAATCGACTAACGCATCCAACACGGTTAAAAATAATCAAGGAATGCCTCCAGCTGGTCATATTGTAGTTAAAGTTCTAAGTGAATACACTGCAACATCACGTGAATTGTTTTCCTTTGTAAATCCTAAAATAAGTCACATCGAACCATCACGTGGACCAACATCTGGTGGAACGAAAATTTCCATTGTTGGATCACATATGGATGCTGGTTCACTTGTAGAAGCAACACTCGGTCCATACCCGTGTCATGTTGTTGGAAGAGACAAAAATCGAGCTGAGTGTATAACATCCTCACGTAACGCACAAGGAGCAGAAAAAGTTCGAGTTCGCTTTGACAATGGTGTCAGAACATTTGAGGATTATACTTTCTTGTATGTGGAAGACCCAACCATCACATCCGTCGAATCAAGTGCCCATGGTCAATCTAGACAACCTCGAGGAAGTCCTGCTGGTGGAATGACCATTTTCGTCAAAGGAACCAATTTGAATTCAGTTCAGAGACCAATGATGTATGTTGAACTCGATGGAATTTGGTATAACAGTTCCTGTCAAATTGACTCATCCTCTGACATGAAATGCAAGACTCCTAAAGTCCCTGAAGACAAATTGAAACATCACTTTACAGCTTTAGATTCAGATGGTGAACCCATTGAACTGGACTACGGATTCATCATGGACGATGTTCTAAGTGTTCGCTCGCTGTCTCGTCAGTCTAACAAGTTTCCTAAATTTCAGATGTATCCCAATCCGGTTTATTATGAGTTCACCGAAGAAGACGGTATTAAATACTATAAGTCGGATTACCTTACCATCAATGTAAGTATACCTCAAGTCAAAGGAAGAGCAAACTTTTTCTTCTCTTTTTTCTTATTTCTTTGATATTCTTTATCACACTTGTTCCACTGACTAATGGACTATTGGCACGCATCCTCCTACCACAATCAATTGACATTGGCACTTGTACCATGTCTTTGCTGTATATTCTTTCATGTTTACTTGATTGTAACTGGTTATTCCTGAATTTTCTCTTTTCTTACTCTTTTTTTCCTTGCTCTCTCATGTTTATCTTGGACTTGGTATTGTTATTCCTGTTCTGATTATACTGGTATCCTGGTCTCATCATCTCTCTCTTTCTCTTTTTTTTCTCTCTCTCTATGTTCTACCATCTTTTGCCATGTTTACTGATGTGTGGCCCATACAAATTCACAGGGTAAGAACTTGGATCGTGCAACTCAGGAAACAGATGTCAAGGTGCGAATCGGTACATCCCTCTGCAATGTCACGTCCCTTTCACGATCACAACTGACGTGCCGTCCGCCAACAAATCAACCACCAGGATTTAATGATGATGGAAAACCTGACAGTCAACGTGTACCGGAAGTCATCGTGGTAGTTGGTGATGGGTTAAATTATACCATTGGAAAACTAAGTTATGATTCACCTTTACCAATTGACTCTCTTCCTAAATCACTTTTAGTGTTGATCATTGTTGGATCAATTCTATTTGTTGCTGTACTCGTCATGTTGATCGCATATCGACGTAAATCAACTAGACAACTGAGCCGAGTTCTTAAGTCAATGCAAGAACAGATGGATGTGCTTGAACTGAAAGTGGCATCGGAATGTAAAGCAGCATTCGCCGAATTACAAACTGAAATGACTGACCTTGCTGGTGAAATGACCGCTGGCGGCATTCCATTCATTGAATATCGAATTTACTGTATGAAAGTTCTTTTCCCCAACAATGAAGATCATCCTGTCCTACGGCAAATGGCGGTTGATCCCACAAAGAAAGAACCTCTGGAAAGAGGTCTCCGGCAATTCGGTCATCTAATACTTAATAAAACATTCCTTCTTCTCTTCATTCGAACCTTGGAATCAAATCGATTTTTTTCTATGAGAGATCGAGTAAATGTTGCATCCCTCATCATGGTTGCCCTGCAAGCACGAATGGACTACTGCACGGACATTTTGAAAACTCTATTGGCTGACCTTATCGAAAATTGTATGGAGGGCAAATCACACCCTAAATTATTATTAAGAAGAACTGAATCTGTAGCCGAAAAAATGCTTTCATCATGGTTCACATTTTTACTCTACAAATTCCTCAAAGAACGTGCCGGTGAACCTATGTATTTATTGTTTCGTGCTATAAAACATCAAACTGAAAAAGGACCCATCGACTATGTAACATCAGAAGCTCGATATTCACTTTCTGAAGAGAAATTCCTTCGACAAACTGTCGAATATAAAACTTTAACTGTTTATGTAACGATGTCATCTCATGCAGCTTATGTTTCAGGTCTTGACCCTACTGGTGAAAATGAAACACCAACCAAAGTACTTGACTGTGATACTATTTCTCAAGTCAAAGAAAAGGCCTTGGACACCATTTACAAAAATGTCCCTTATACACAGAGGCCACTTAAAGAAGATTTAGACCTTGAATGGCGAACAGGCCAATGTGGGCGATTAGTTCTGTCCGATGAAGATACAACATCTCGTACTGATGGTGAATGGCGACGATACAATACGCTAGCTCACTACAAAGTGTCTGATGGTGCATCCTTATACCTGGTACCCAAACAATCTTCCATGTACAACATTTCAATTTTATCTGAAAAGATGACAGAAAAACACAAGTATGAAACTCTTAACTTTGGTTTTTCCAAACATTCACCTTCAAGTCGACCAACTTCACCTCTTCCTGGTGACCTAGAGTCTGGTTTCAAGTACTGGCACTTGGTCAAACACTCCGAACATCATGACAAAGATGCTGACAGAACTTCCAAGATGATGTCGGAAATTTATTTAACTCGTTTACTCGCCACCAAAGGAACTCTACAGAAATTTGTTGATGACTTATTTGAAACAATATTTTCTGCTCGTGATTCTGATTGTGGTGCAACTCTACCTCTCGCCATTAAGTACATGTTTGACTTTTTGGACGATCAAGCCATTGGCCATGGAATTACAGATCCTGAAATTGTACACACTTGGAAGTCAAACAGTTTACCTCTGCGATTCTGGGTCAATTTGATAAAAAATCCTAATTTCTTCTTCGATATAAACAAATCAAATACTGTTGACTCTTGTTTATCAGTTGTAGCACAAACATTCATGGATGCTTGCTCAACTTCAGAACATCGATTGGGTAAAGATTCACCTTCAGCTAAATTACTTTATGCCAAAGACATTCCTGTATATAAAGATTGGGTTGAAAGATACTACAGGGACATTCAAATGATGCCTGCAATCAGTGATCAAGAAATGAATTCTATGTTGGCCCAAGAATCCCATCAACATGCGCACGAATTTAATACAAATATGGCACTACTCGAATTGTACGAATATGCCGACAAATACTACGACCAATTGATTATTACTTTGGAAGAGGATGAATTTTCACGAAAAAATAGCCTCCAGCAAAAATTAAAAGCCGTTCGAGAAACTCTTCATGGAATTGTGTAATAAGAACCTTTTCGAATTCCAGCCTCCAACAAATTTTCCCTCCATTGACTTTCACTCGTGTCTCATTTACTCTTTGATCCGGGAACAAAGGTAAGAATCATTTAATCATTCATTTCTCTACTTGTTCGATAGGTATTTCTTCCATCATTGTTCTCTTTTCTTCTTGACATCTTTTGTCAGTGACTCCGTGTTTCGTGCTCATCTCATTCTCTGCTACTTTGGAATCCTCGTTTCTTTTTCTGTCCGCTCTTCTTCTGTCTCCTTGTTTCTTTACTCTGTACCAGTGACAAAGAGAGACAGAACCAACTGCTCACTTGCAATTGATCCGAGTTTCAGGTATCCTCTTAACAGAACACTTCCATTTATAGTGCAGTTCATTAAGGTGAAGTAAGTGAGAGTGAGTGTTCGATTGAACCAACTTTATGTCCATCTTTATGGATGCTCTGTGTGCCAAGGCACTTGGATATGTTATTGTACATCTTGGAAGAAGAAACAGAGGAAGGAGAAACGTTTTAAAGTAACACTTGGTAGTTCGGTCAGGTACACATGGTGTCAAAGTGTATATACTAACTTCATATATATATATATAACAGATATGGTGTTGTTACTTTTACTTGTTGTTGTTGTTGTTGTTGGTGTTGTTGCTACTGCTAGTGCACTTGCATCTCTTCACTCTTGGCCAGAGTTGCGTCAAGTTGAATCATTACGATGACACAAAGTGCTGACAGAAAAATCCATTTCTCAGGTAAAAGAAATGGCCACTGAGTCACATTTTACTTTGCTCGAGTTGTTTGACGCTTGCGAGTGGCAAGTTGTGAGTGCATTCACATCGACCGGTTGATTCAACTGGACCATCATCACCTCTGTTCAATGACTCACACCAGTTCGAGCATCACTCGAGGGTTAATTTGTGAAGGATGTGACCTCTGCCCTTTTATTTTATTCTTGGTATATGGTAAAAATTTGCGCACGACAGGAAATGTTATACACTGGCCCATGTTACTGGTGAATTCATGAATTTAACAGAGAGACACCTGCTATACCTGTGACAGCTGTTTCTTCTTTCCTTCCATTGCCATTTGCCTTGAGGTGAATTGAATCATGTAACATCTTTTTTGGACAGTTACTTTCCTCCGGGCAGTATTAGCGTAGGCCATTCATATGGTGCATTTGGTTACTAGTATACGTTAACTTTATTCCTAGGCTCAAACCTAACCCACCTTTCTTCAATGTTACCCAAAGTTGTACACTTGTCTACACAATTGGATAAAAGAGACCATTTGGATGTCTGATTTTTTCTCCTTCTTCACTGTCTCTGTGTCATCATGTCTCTGTGTCTGTATTTCTGCCTGTACTTGAGTGTTTCTGTGTGTTCACATTTGTCACAAACTCCCTCCACCCTTTATATCCTAGCAATTGACTTTGACCATTTGCTTTAAATGAATACTTTTACTCATGCGATCTTACTTTTTTTTTCTTGTTTCCCTTTCAATGTTACCATTTGTGTCCTCATCGCGTCTTGCACTTACACACATGGTATCTGGTCTTGTTGAAAATACTTTACTACACCAATAGCAAGAAAAATAGGAAATGCTCGTCCAAAGGATACAACTAAGTCGTAAGATGGAATGAGCGGAAGAAACACTCGAAATTGTTGGTGATCCTTACTCCTTTCATCCTTTGCTACACTTGAAATGGCTTACTGACTGTTTCCTAGTTGGATACTTGGATGCTTGGATACTCGGATACTTGGGTACTTAGGCACTTGGGTCCTGGCGACTTGGTACATCATGGTACATGGTACATGCAACTTGCAACTTGCAACTTGCAACTCGCAAGTCGCAACGTGCAACATGCAACTTTGGCACAGAGTAACGGACAAAAAGAGAAAAGAAAATGCTTTCGCCATGTGTACAGGATTAAGGACCCATGGTACAAATGACAATGATGGCAATTCTCTTTTCCTCTTAGCTTTCTCTCTTTCTCTCTTCCTTCTTTCTCTTTCTCTTTCTCTTTTCGTATACGACCTCCACGAAGTCGAGATAATTAGAACTCGAGTAAAAGACTACGACTGCCGCTCGTCGTAAAGATCATAAAGATGACACGCGACTTGGACGTTTCACCCTCTCTCTCTCTTTCTCTTTTTTGCCTTTTTTTCTCTTTTTCCTTTGCTCTTGTTCTCCTTCTTCATTACTCTCAATGGCAGAAAAGACTTGTCTCCCTGTGAGTGAGAGTTCGTGTTTGGTCGACTCTGTATCTCCTTGGACACGCTAAAATTTAATGGTGACACAGTGAATACATTCATATGACCCATTTGAACGCCAAATGTAATATTTGAACTTAAATGATACAGTGAAGAAAAAAAAAGTTTACACCACCCTCTTCAATGCGAATTTTTGTACATTTTGTACCATCTTCTATTATATTTCCGTCATTTTCATCATCACCATCATCATCATCATCTTGCCCCTTTTGCATACACGTACACAATATTAAGTTGGATAAAAGTTTACACGATCAACTTTTCAATGTACATTTGTCTCCTCACTTTTCACTTTTGCAAAAGGAAATGAGAAAAAAGAATAAGAGAGCCAATTGACTTGTATTCAGCAACACAGCCACATCACTTATTTGAGTCATTTCACTCTCTTCACTCACTGTCATGACACTTTATTCTCTTTTCCATTTCAAGTCTTCGCATCCTCATCCCTAGACTTTGTATACAACAACAGCAACAACAACTACAAGAATCAATAAATTGACTGGACACACTTTTGCCTTTTGCTTTCTTTGTTGAGCTGCTCTGCTTGTCTGGTCATTCCTCTCCCTTGCAAAGTCCTCTTGTGATATTTGCATCGATGTGACTGATGCTGCTATTGTCCAACTTTTTGATTCATGCGACACATTTTCCCCCATTTGCAATTTACACTTGTGCACATCCATCACCGTGCAAATACGTGGTGTGACAGTCGACTGTCTAACAATCATCTGCTTCCACTTGGTTCCAACACACAACAACACTTCAAAAGCCACATCTTCACGAGCATCTTTGTCAATTAAAAGGAAAATTCCATCCTCCAGGACAATATTTAACGACTTAGCATTTAATGAGATCTACTCTCTATTCTTTCTAATCACTGGATCATTTTGCACATTGTAAATTTAATGATGTAAACTGATGTTGTATGAATTTCAAGTAGATTTTTACTAGTGCAAGTAAATGTCTTTAGAAATATGATGAAATGAACTTTTTCAAAATGACACGATGAAGGACAGACAGTCAGTCATTGGCATTGACTGGAGAACAACAAATCACATTTTAAAACAAATAAGTTCGAATTTATAATGTATCCGCATTATACTTTGAAGTAGTTGTTATCATTACAGCCCTAATATTGAGTAGAAATAATCGCACGATATTTGCCGAGTAAGTAATGTGGCTGTTTAGATGGTTAAATGTTTGGATGTAGTAATCTATTTAATGGAAATGAATTTTGTATGAATAAACCAATTGGCTTTTTCGTTTTTGCAAGGTTGGACGTGCTGTGGAACCTTTTTTACAAAGCAAATCTCACGCTGAGCATCGTCCTTTCAACTTATCCGGACCAAGTGAGGAACCAGTTGAAAGAATGGAAAAAAAAGATGAAACTCACTGCACAGGAGAACTCGAAACCACGGCAAACAAAGGATCAGCGAGAAGGGAATTGAGGATGCACAATCCACCATCGAGAATGAGGATGTATGTGAAGTTTCCTTTGGGTTGAATGATGGATGCAGTCTTTTCTCTTGAAATGAGAAGCATGCAGCCGAGTGAGATGATGGCTCGATGGGATGCAGGGATGCAGGGATGAGGCAGGGAGTATGAAGAAGAGCAAAGAGACGACACAAAAAGGACTGAGGACGAGAGGAGGACGATCCAAATGAGTGGGAGGACGGATGATGGGTGACGGGACTCTCCTTGTCTCTGTAGATGCAATTAAATGAACCACAAGAAAAGACAGTCACTTTATGTCCTCCTTTTCACAAGCAAACAAGGTAAACGCGTGTCTCTTGTCTTGTGTGTCCTTTCTTCCTGCATCAGTACAATATGTGACTACATTTTAAACAGTCGAGTATCTGCCAGTGTCATCCAGACAAAATAAAAAGTTAACTCTCTTTCTTTCCTTTTTCCTTTTTACCCTTTTTTTTCTCTATCACTCTTTACCTCAGAATGTTCGTGATTTAAATTTCATTCAGCCTGTCAAGTTGCACACCAGAATCTACAAATCACACAGATGCAAATGAAATGAAAGAATAAGAAAACTTTTACCTTTTTCACTGTTGTACTCTTTTATCCTTTTCTATCCTTTTCTCTACATTGTTTTGCTTAAAGTATTTTTTTATTCTTCTTTTTTCGCCATAATTTAACCCGGTACAAGGGCCAATGTACCCATGAAATGCAAAAACAAGCAAATAAAGAAATAAGACAAAAGTTCAACAAGGTAACAGATGATACGGATAAAAATGCATTAAAAAGTCCTAAAGAGTAAAACAACTCGACAGAGATGATGAAAGAAAGACATTGCATGGAAATACTTTTCAATGCAGACAAGTTGAATGCTATGCTTTTACTTTGACCGAGTAACATCGGTCGATGTTTGCTTCTCTTTGTTACACAGTGTACATTTGCTTCCGGTGTGATACTTGCCTTTACTTTTTACCCTAAATGTCATTACATCTTGTGCCGATTGTGCACAAAGAACAAATGTGAAAACAATGCAAAACAAAATAAAAGACAGCAAATTGCCAACACATGTGACTCAGGTAAATTGAAGTTCAATCCTTTTTTCTCTTTCAAAAATGTTCCATCGTGTTTGTTGCCATTTAACTTGTGTGTGTGTGCATTTGTGTTTGTATTTGTGTGTTTCTCGGCCTATTATATTCTTTTATCATCATCATCATCATCTCTCCTTGTGTCTTCCGTTGGTAAATTTTGTTCTTATTTTACTTGTGGGGAAAAAAAGAAAACCGACAAAAATTTTCTCGTTCAACATTTGCTCGACTGTTTTCAATTTAACTGTGAAAAAGTTTTAAAAAGAAAATACCATTCAAGGTACCATGCTACTTACTGGCAAGGAAATTTAGCTGGTGTAATTTGTTTTTGTGTAGAAAAGAAACAGCGTAACTAGAATAACATACATACAAACATATCGGCAGTAAAAGGCAGACAGAAGAAGGGAAAAAAAGAAAAGAGGCGAACAAGAAAAGAGGCAAAGACAAACGTAAGAAGAAGACAGAGACGATGATGCAGGTTTGCATCAATTTCTCTTTCGTTTGGCTCATCTTGCCATCTTTTCCTTCTGTTTCATCCTCTTTCATCCCTGCCGCATCACTTGGTCACCATATGCTCATCATCTGCTGCCTCTCACCCCCCATGTATACAGTGAGAGTACAGTAAGGTTGTAAGTGCAGTCAATTCGTATCCTCGTTTTCGTCCTCCTCGTCCTTCTCATCGTCCTTTTGGTCCCCTGAGTCGTCCAGGACCACCATTACACGGTAACTGCAGTCTCCGATTTCACTTGCATCAAATCCTCATGTCACAGTCGGATCATAATGAGTTGGCCATTATTTGTTACCTGGCAGTTAAAAAAAAACACTTTCAAACTATGCCTTTTTCTTTGAAAGGGTTAATGTACATCACTCAAAGTAAATTATATGACTTAAATGCCCTTTGATCATCCACTTTAATGTAAAATTTTTTGCTTTTTTTAAGAAAGGAGGGACAATTTTGTTACCTTGTGCGGTCTGCATTGGAAACAATTTCAATTTGGTCAGTTTAACATCATCTAGAGCATGAAAGTTCAAAACTTTTAACTATCATATATTTAACTTTTTGCATGGCTTTTACTTTTAATGTCTCAAAAAAGACAGTATATTGCAGAAGAAGAAGAAGTTCACTTGTACACTTAAGTATAACATTAAGATTTTCTTTTCCTTCCGTCTTTTCCAATTTAAGTGGAATTCCGATTCACGCTTGTGGACGTTAATTAATTGTTCACATTTGAATTTACTTCAAGACAGCTGCTTGATTTGAATTGAAAGAATGTACTCTGTTGACAAAAAATGTCAACAAAAACTAACAAAATTAACACATGTACAGATGTTGCACAATTTGTACATTTTATGATGATTTTTTTTCCCTCCTAATTGCATGAGGAAATGGAGGACAATTGTATCGACAACGAGTCAATGGTTTCATCCGTTGAATGAACTCATCGAACAATGACAATTAATCACGGACAACATTAGATCCACTTGACGGAGCAGGTATCCAGGTTGAATTTAGTCATCAGGAAGAGAATATCGATCAGGATGGAACTCAAGACCAATAACTCCCAAGACCACAATTGGTTGACATTGGTGGACAGTTCACAAAGTTGAATGACCCTTCTTCTCATGTGAAATTTAATCTGATTGACCTTGTTTTAATGTCGTAAATGTAGTAAAATGTAGTAAACAAAGTGATCATCAATGTTTTATGGAGGTTATCGGTGTCTTCCAGGGTGATTTATTCATGGTGACAATGTCAGTGAGCCAATTGATATTGACCAGAGTGACCTGATCAGTTGTTCAGTCTTACCAATTCTTTTGCTATCGAATTTAGTCGATTAGTTGAGGTTATTTGGTCATCCTTGACGACAAAGTATTTGGTTCCTTTGGTTCATCTGTACAAGGTAAGTCAAAGCTTAGATTGTGTCCATATGTGTGGACAGAGAAGGGTCAACAGTTCACTCTTCCGACAGACTGGTGGTGGAGTAGAGAACAATTGAATGATCGATAGATCTGTCTGGTGCAATTGTCACCAATTACCTAGACAATCGAGTGAGAGGTTTAGTCAAGTGAGTCAATTAAACCAACAAAGGAAATACCATCAACATGCTCTGATGTAAGGGCGAAACATCTTCTGATAACTAAGATTGAAAAGTAAAAGACTGCCTTTTGTTGGGAAACATGTTGGAATGAATCATTTTCATTTTACTTCAAGTGTCAGCAGCAGCAAGTTCAATAGTAATAACAGAGTATTTGTGTAGTTGTGTAGTTGTTTTTTACGGTCATTCCGACAACAGGGACAATGAGAGAAACAAACAAAGTTTATTCACTCCATGGTGAGTTATTCTTGACTTACATTGTTACTAATCGCCACCTGGTACTACCGGATTCGTGGATGAGGTCGATTTGCTTATTTATCGCTATTATTTCTCGCTCTTCTTTTTGGTCTAAGGCTGAAGCTTATATTAAATAATTCGGCGATAATTTATTTTGCTGTAGATGGAACATTTTGATTTGATCAGCGCTACCGATGACACACAAGGCACAATTGTGTTCAAGGTAAACCCCTTTGCTCTGACCGATGTACACATGTTATACATTGTATATACATTGTGCACAGTGTGTGTATATACAAAGTACATTGCTTCAACGGTACATCAGTGCATAGACCTCACTCGAAGTATTAATGGACACAGCGGCAACAATAATAATAATAATCATAACAATAATAATAATAATGCACGAGAGAATAACGACATCCAATGAACATTAGTCACAAACGGTCACTAGGACATTCAAATGCACTTGGCACCAGTACTTGTGTCATTTGTGATGATAATAGTCCAAAAGATCATTTTTCATCAGTGTAAATTTAACTGGATTGACACATTACATCAAATACTGGACATACTTGTGTACTTTTAATGCTGTGGATGTTCTTTGGTTCGCTCAAAATTCAATTTGAATCAATTGTACAATTAAATTTAATCTTCTCATGCGACTTGTATCCACAAGAGGGTAAAAGGATGTAAGTGAAACCAAGAGACCAAGACAACAACAACAGCAACAACAACAACAACAACAACGATTACGATGAATTGTACATACATGTAGGGATGAATCTATATCATCGTAATAATAGCCATGGCAATGGTAATGTTATTCTTCGTAAAAT
Source organism: Hemileia vastatrix (assembly GCA_030280995.1). NCBI lineage: Eukaryota > Fungi > Basidiomycota > Pucciniomycetes > Pucciniales > Zaghouaniaceae > Hemileia > Hemileia vastatrix. The sequence continues at coordinate 83,585 of JASXTE010000056.1, forward strand.
GTAACCAAAATGGAAGCCGGATATGCAGGCAATTTCAGTGTCATACTGATGACTGAATTATTCTCCTTCATCGGTCACACCACACGCGGCCCGACTTTTTTTTGCGGGCAAAAAATGACCCACCATCAAATCCACCCAAGTTAATGCTCAGGCCAGTCTACTGATTTACCTTTTCCTGTGTCCTTTCTAAGGGATACTTACTTTTGTCCAGTATTATTGGTAGTCTTTTGTGATGAGTTACCAAGCTACGGTTGGACTTTTATTCTGTGGATCACGATCAAAAAGACCAAAAAAGACCGAAAAGAAAGAACCCAAAAGCGCCTTACTTAATACACCTGATTTATGGGGATTCAGATGAAGTATTTGCCATTTTTTACACATTCATCAGTATACAAGTTAATTGTGTTGCTTGAACCCAGACACACAGGAATTTCATCTGAGCACATTTGTTTGCATCTGTGTGCATTTGTGTAGGTGGAAAGAGTTAGCTTAGGTGTTGGACCGATGACTCACATATGTAATTTATTGGTATTTCAGTGCAAGTTGTATCGTAAATTACGATGAGAGATAATATGATGATGTTAAACCCGTCCACCTTGTTACTTTGGGAAAGTTTAGTACTTTTGGTACCATTTGGTGACCAGCAGTGCATATTTATCTGAACATTTGTAACGATTGCCAGAGAGGGTACTTTTGTTTCGATGATGACTTAGGTTCTTCGCTTCCTCGCTCTTTTGCTTTTTTTGTCAAGCGACGTGCTTCACTGGTTATAAACGTTCATATGCATGTGTATGAAAGTGTCTTGTGTTTATTTTGTGTGTATTTTGTCTATTTGTCCCTTTTGTGTGTGTGTGTGAGGCCATGTCTTTGACTCTTGTATTTGCTGGTTGTTGGTTGTTGGTTGCTGGCAGTGTTGTCCTTGCATTCACTTGGTCCTTAGTCTTTGACTCTTCGCTTTTCGGTCCTCATTCGCTGTCGAGTGTGACTGGTATATGAATGAATGACGTGAAACAGTGCACACATGTCCAAATGCATCATCAAGTGAATGAGAGATAGACAAAGTGCAAAGAAAGACCAGTCAAGTGATGAAGATGATGTTGTGCAAATGAAAGGGAGACAAGCAGATAAAAATAGATGCACACGTTGCTTGCGAACTAGTGAACAAGTGAACAAGTGTGATGAGTCAATGAAAATGAAGTATTTTCATGTGTGTATATGTGTTGAGGGAGTCAGTCGAGTTGTGGCAACATGAATGTTTCCTTGCCAATTCAGTGCCACATCAAGTCCACCAAGTCCATGGAGTGTGATGGTGTATCCTTGGCGACCTAACGATTGCCGTGGAAGCCTTGACCGACGTTATGACGGGCACCCCATTTGAAATTACCCTGGTAATCTGTTTTGATGTACGTGTAAATTGGTCCACTGATTCCAGTTGCACGACGAATACGAATTTGTCCGGGGCGTGATGATGCATGTCCACCAATTTGATCTGACTCAAGTCCTGCTAGTGTCAAAGGTAACAGACAAAAATGCAACAAAAGGCAAAAAGAAAAAAACGGAAAAAAAGAAGACAAGAAAAATATTACGAGAAAAAATGTTCCATCCATTAGATATTTCTTCGACTAAGAGGAAAGAGGAAAAATAGCATTCTTTTATCTTTTTCTTTCTCCATGCACGTTCTTTGTGCATTTGGACCTTTTTACTCATTGTCAGTACCTTTAACTGTTTTATCATGTTGAACTTGCGATTGAGAAGTTAGTTCGAGTTGTATTTGTTCGTTGATGTCACTGTCATTGGTAAAAAGAAAAGTGATGAGTTGATTTTCTTTGGATCAAGAAAAAAGGTTGCAAAAATTGCTCGAAAAATACAGAGGAAGAAAAAAATTGTTTGTCAATGAAGAAGAAAAATATTTTGATCAATGAACAGCATGACATGTATCATCGGTGAGTCGGTAAGGTTGGTTTTGATGATTTACTGTGTGTTGTTGGAAGCATAAAATGAGAGACAAGTGTAAGCAGTGTAAGAAATGTAAGAAATGTAAGAAGTGTAAGAACTGCGCGGCGAGTGTTGACGAGTTCTATCGAGTGAGAAGTGCAAATGCAACTGTAACTGTAACTGTAACTGAGGAAAATGGAAAAAGACTAGGAAAAGAGGAGAAAAAAAAGGAAAAAGAGGAAAAAGACAGTCAGTTGTTAGCTGTAGGATGTTTGTGTGTATTGATTTGGGCGTTGGATTGATTAACCGACATGGCAACTTCACAGACCAAGTACACTTCGGTAAGTTCAATAAAAATGCACCCGAGCACAGTGTGAAAGATGCGGATGCACTGGGCTGTTCTTTCATTAGGGTCTCTTTGCTCAGCTTATTTGCAAGAAGCAATATAACACCCGAACAGAAAGACCAACCAGGGGTTATTATTGTTGCAATAACTTTCCAGTTGTACCTTATACCTTGGTGAATTATGTTCATTCAATCTGCAAACACTTTCTTCACCGACCAGGATAAAAACAAGGAAAATAATACTCCTCAGGCCAAGAGTAAACGAGGCAAAGAAAAACAGAATAAACTTGCTGATTAGTATTTTCATTAAATTAAATCATCTGAGACAGATTAAATTGAAACAAACGTCAGAGTAAACGATGAACTCGATCAAAGGTGGACTAAAAGGTGGACATGACAAGAGACATATTTGCGTGTGAAGATGGCAAAGGGCAAGTCGATTAATTAGATGACAATTACATTGGGTACTAGTTTAAAAGGACAGATGAGGCGATGAGTGATGAGGATAAAACACGAAATGACCCACGTGACACGGTGTACTTGGACAATGGATAGTGAATAGTGAATAGTGTATACAATGGACATTCTTGTACTCAGGTACTGAAGACAATGTCAGCATTACATAGTGAAAGCAAATGCAACTCGTGCACAAGAGAAAAAGGACAAAGTCACTTGAGAATCGTATTAACATTTAATTTGCCAAAGTGGGTAAAGTGAAAGAATCAAGTTAAGCATACACACAGTGAAAGAGCAGTACAGAGAGTTACACAGTTACACAGTTATACGGTTACATATGGAAATGGTTACACACAAAAAAGTACAGTTGAACATTTAGAAGGTTGAACATTTAGACAGTTGTTGGCTGTAAGAACAAGCCACACACTACAGGTTATTGTACAGGTTATGAACTGTGGGTTGTAGATGGGACAAAGGTAAAAGTAATTATTCTAACAGCAACATCCAAGCAATAACAAGTGAATAAAATGTGTCAAAGAGCATAACACATGACAATAATAATAATAATAATAATATGAAGGGTAAAAACAGGCAGTACACAAAAGAAGACACAAGCTGAATGAAAAATTGTCAAGAGTATGGGAATAAATTAACTGTAACAAGCAGAGAATTCATTGATTTGTGCAAAATCAAACTGTCATCAACGATATCATAAAGTAGGACTGAGAGAAGGAAATAAAAGAAAATATAAAATATCATTTTCCAATAAAAAGCAGCAGAATAAAAGAATGAAAGTATTTTCATTGGAAATAATTTACAGGGAAGAAAAGAGCAACAACAACAACAACAATAACAGCAAGGAAAGACAAGATCGACAAGATGATAAAGAACATCAAGAACATCAAGATATCAACAAGAAATAAAAAATGAAGAAATTTCAAGGAAAGAAATAAACAAGCATGAACAAGATGAAATTTATCTCCTTCCGATATGATACAAATTGCCAGGTGAATTATATATTATACACCAGCCCAAGTTAATTAACTTGTTATGCGAAGGCAATATTTTACATGGATACTTGGACGGTGAATCTCAAACATGGATGGTGAAATTAGAATGAACAAACAATCAGCAAGTTTAGCTCGTTACAATGTAATGGTGACTCGTGGTATGATAATAATTCACCTTAATTTGGATATCTTACAAATAGGTGGTGCGGAAACATTCGCTAAACTTGCTCGTAATACACTTGCTGACAGGTGAATTTAACAATTTAACAGTTTACCAATCAGGAGACTGCTTTGATCTATTAGGTTTGTTCAATTAAAATGTAAAGTCAAGTCAAAGTATTATGTAAATGCAAGTGAGGTTAATAAGTAACTTTAGGTCAAATTAACTGAGTAAATTGCACTCACTCAGGTAAATCATCAAACAAGATTGGACAAGCACAAGGTGAACAATGTTTACACATGAAATATTACACTGAGTCAGGAGAAAAGGAAAATGTGTAAAAAATCACCGAATTTTAGGAGTAATTGAGGTGTTGTAAAGTGAGTAAAGTGAGTAAAGTAAAAGTACACCCTAAAATGGAAAGTGGAAAATAAGATGCTGAGTTATTCCGTTCTTCCTTTTGTCTGCTTTTCACCTTGTTCTTTCTCACTGTGACTTCATTCACCCTGATGATGCTCAAGGTTTTTGCGTCAGAGTCAATTTGCTGGTTAAATGGAATAAGTACTGCAAGTAGACTGGACTGTCTACTGACTGTTGTCTGTTGTTCGCTGTCACTCAAAATAACTGAGAGAAACAAATAAATTGACCGAGAGTGATTCACTTGCTCGGTCAGGTAAATGACATTTCCAGCAAATTGAAAGAATGGTACAATCTGCAGCGAGAGATCCTTGTGATGGGCAAACATTCAATATTCCAATTTGTCCAGGACATCGATTCGGTCGTCTGGATCAAATGATAAATTGATGAGAGTGCTTTTTCTCTTTTCTCTCTTTTCTCTTCTAGAGTGAGGTGAACAACTTATTCAATAGGTCTGCATATGCCGAGAAAGACTGCTTATGCACTTGGACTCGTGGAACAAATTAAACTTGCTCCATGTGAATGGCAATGCAAAGAAAATTATTGCACCTGAAAACAGACTGATGAATGGATAAATTGATAAATTAGTTAGAAAGATCAATTCACGAGCAAAGGTGAATCATGCAAAAGCCAAATGATGAATTTGTGCATTAGTTTAGGATGAAATTGAATTGAATCCAATGAAATAATGCATAAAATGTGTTTGTCCAACCGTCGTTCTTCTTGACAGGTGATTGTTGTTCACAGAGAAATGTTGAGATGATAAAATGTAAAAAGGTCGAAATGTCCGATGGCTGAATTGTTGCCACAGTTGTTGATGGGATTATTATTGTGTTGATTGGTTTTTTTGTTTCTTGCTGTTGTGTAGGTCATTTGTATGTCTTTTACCTGATGTGTTGTGTCATTGCTTACTTTCTCTTTGGTGCGATGACAAGTTTCATCCTGGGATGAGATGCAGCTGCATATGATCCGAATCCAAGTGAAGGGAGCGAAGCACCTGCGAAAGGAGATGCACCGAGTCCAAGGCCTAAACCGCTACCAGTTTCAATTCCTGATCCATACATTGGTGATGAAGAACCACCGTATGATACACTTGATTGATCATCACCACCTGCACCAACTGCAGCAGGTCCACCAGCGCCAGGAGCTGATGCAGCTGCAAAGTCGTCGTCATCTGAATCACCACTGAAGAAGTCTACAGAAGAAGAGATGATAAATCAATTGGTGAATCTTCCCCTCATACATCAATTTGTTAATCATCTTTCAATCGTCCAAACACATTCTTCATTTGCTTATTCTCAACTTATCAGCTTGCCAGCTTCTCAACTTACCATCTCCATCATCATCACCATCGTAGTCCTGTCCTACGGTGAATGATGCAACTGCCAACAAACCCAAAACGAGTAACTGGTTAAAGTAAAAAGCAAAATGATGTAAATTCACATGTTAAGGGTAAATGAGCAAATATTTTCTTGTACAAATATACCAATATGTTATCATTTACCCAAATTTTTGACGAAAACATGTTTGATTTAGTGATTTTGTCTGTTGAGTTGAGTCAAAGAAGAGAAGTAAGTTTGGATGTTGTTGATGTTTGCTTGATTTGAACAATTGTAACGAATTGGCGACTGTTGGATTCTCCTTATATACTGTGGCCTATGATGTGAGGAAAAACAATTGTGAATGGAGTAAATTCAACTTGTGAACGCTATTGGTTGACAAAAAAAAATGACAAAAAGAAAAAGGACCCAACTCGAAGCTCTAATTTTTTCCTACTCGGAAGAAAAAAGTTGAGCGTTACATTTGCTGTTCTTTTCTTTCGCTCTTTCTGTTTGATCCATTAAAAGAAATGACTTTTTCGTTGATTAGTCAATTTTCAATCATCAAATCGCAATTCCCAACAAGCAAATGTAAGGTGTGTGTTAAATGTAACATTCACTTTTTACTGTCCTACTTAGTGACTTACTGACTCTTTGGTCGGGCAAACCTGGTCAGGCCGATTTGTTGTCCTTTAATTTTCGATTCTTTGCTCTTGTGACATTTCACCTGGCAAATAAACAGACACAGAAGGACAAAGTCACTTGTTTCACCTGATTTGTACCTGGGTTAACCTGTTCAATGTCTTATGTGAGTTGTAAGTTGTACCGGGTTCAGATCAGTTATATCGGGTTAAGATGAGGTCTCGTTTTGAATGAAGGACGGCCAGGACTTGGGCGATGGTCAATTCAATGTAAAAGGTGTTCTCTAAGATGACCACCTGGATAAGGAAATTGGATTCAGAAATGGATTTTTCTCCTCCGCTCCGTCGTCATCTAAATCAGGTATAACTGTATGTTGTCAGTTGTCAATTGTCAGTCAGTTGGACGTTTATGACATCCGATCATCTGTGCTGGTTGAGTGGATCTCAATCGGCCAAAGGATGCTTTGTCCTCCTGCCTCATCTTATGTGGTCTTGCTGACTCACAAGCAGAAGTAGCCACATTGTCCAGTTGATCCACTTGTGTCCAAGAGTGTCATTCATCACACAGACACATTGGACACATCAAGGAGGTAGTTAATGCATTCAACAACTCACTAATAAGTACAAATTTTTGCTCTTTCTTTTCCGCCTCAACAATCAACATAATGAACGAAGCAACAAAATGAATGAACATTTGCTTCATATGCCTCTATTATCCTTTCAAATGGAATTCAGTGCGACACTTGACACAAATACTCATTTGTTCCCTTGTTCACTTCCTGTGGCTCTTTTTTTCATTGCGAATGGCTCAATTTTAACAAATTCACTATTTAACTCTCTTACTATTGCACTATTTGACGATTTGACGATTTGCATCATCGTTTCTGCTGGAAGCAAGTGATTTGACAATCAGACAAACTTTCGCAAAGGGAAACTCTTCAGTCAGCCCTTTCAACCGTTCAAATGACACGTGAATTAAGTGTTCATATTAAAACAACTCGTTCTTTCTCTCTTTCTGTCTGATTTTCTTCTTGTCTCTCTCACTCTCAACTTTCTTTCAACTTTCTCTCAACTTTCTCTCATTCACCACCGAATTATCACTTTTCGCACACTTTTGTTTGTTTAGAGCAGACAAAACATTTTGTCTCCGATTAATTGTTCACTTTTGTTCTTTCATTAATCATCATTAAATTTATCACACATCAGTTAAACTCTTTTTTATTCATCACATTCAATTTGATGAGTGAAACAAATTAATACAACTGAATTATTGAATTAGTATAAGGAATTTAGTCAGTTCAACAGTCAATTGAAGTTTAACTTGAATGCTTTGTACATTGAAATTCCTCAATCAACGTCTTTGTCTTTTTGTCCTGTTGTCTGGTTGTCTTGTTGTCTTTCTCATGTTCAATTTTCTCTTTCTCTCTCTTTCTCTCATCAAATGGTAAGCGTAACCTGACCAATTTGGTCTGTCCATTAATTATTGCAATTGAGTCAGCTCGACGCAGATTATCGAAATATGGAATGAAGAATGCCGAGAGGAGAATGAAGAATTAACAATGAAGAATGGAAAGTATTCCTCTTCTTTGCCTCTTGTTGTCATTAGATTCCTCCGAGTGGTCCAATAAGAATAATGGATTCACTCGTAGGTGGATAAAGGAGTGTTAACACAGTCGACCAATGCTAATGTTATTCCAATTGGGTAGAGAGTGGACTTGATCGATCAACTCCAAGCAAATAAAGTGTGACTCTTCGGTCCTTTAAAGAAGGAAAACTTTCGCAAATTTCCGAACTTTCGGAGATATCACTGATGATTATGGAAAGAGCAAATAAAAATGAAGGGTTAGCTGATTGTATTAATTGACAATAAAAAAGGAACACGTCTTTCCCTGCAAACCGAATTCGGTTGAATGTAATGACCTTCTAATAAATTTAATTGCAAACAATTCAAATTGAAGAAAGACAAAGTGCACCAATTGTGTGTCAATTATTTTATTTGTCTGTCACAATCATTTGCCCGTTAAATCGCCGAACGAACAGGAAAAATGTAAATTCTTCCAAATCGACACAACATACGGGTGACCAAAGTAGGATTTTCGATCGTTTGAAAAGTTAATTGATGACAGTTAATAAATAGATAAGATACACAAAAGAACACCAAGTGACTGATGACAATTGAGGCCTCAGATCGGCAAGTCAATTGTATTATAAAACGCTCAAGTCACACCAATTAAGGAAAACCATTTTACGAGTTTATTTGTCTTAACTTATTTATTCAATGACATATCAATCGGTGATCAAAAGAGTGAAAAGTACAAATACAGAGTGCAACATTGAAACATTGAAACATTGAAAGACAAGTTCAATTTAATGAGAGTTCCAATGAACTGACAATCTGACTGAAAACATCGCACTTGTGTCGGTAATAAGAAGGGTGTAAGTGTGTCAAAGGATCACAATTGTAATCAGGCAGACAAGTTGAGTGTACACATTTAACTGGTGGACATAGAAGGTCGACAAGGAAAAGGAAAAGGACAAGGATGGACAAGGAGAATGACACTAGAGAATGACATGACAGAAGGATGGATGGTGGTCGAGGATCATGATAATCGCCAGCTTCGGTCATTGTTTTATTGAATCACGTGAAAAGCTCGTGTGTCAATGTGATCAATGTTCCTGGGCGAAGGAGAATGAATTGTCTGTTTTGTGTTTGCCTGTTTGCCAATACAATTGATTGGTAACACTTGTGTGTGTATGTGTAAAGAAAGACAACTCGATGGGAATGTTAAAACCATTTGTCAGGATATTTTGAAAAAGTCGATGAAATTGGAATCACTGATGAAATTGAGCATGAGGCTATTGTTTGCCTTGCACTAAATTTCATCTGGTTAGTGTCAAGTGTCAAGTGTGGCCGTTGACATTTGGTCACCATGGTACTTGTCGTGCGTACAGAAAAAAAGGTACAATCAAACAACAAGACAACAAGAAAACAAGAGAACGAAGTAAAGGTGGCCAAATGTGACAAAATGTGACCAAATGTGATCACATCTGCTATTCGAGTATTGTTGCTCTTTCACCATTTCACTATTTCACTATTTCACTGTTGCAATTGATCATTTCAGTTCAATGAACACAGCCCAACATATCCACCAGTTCAACCTACTGACTTGGCCTATTTAATTAATTTCGTTACTGTGTTAACATCAACTGCTCAAGTGCAAACTCAATTGTCTTCAAGTTTGGAAATTTGGTGAAATCAAAAATTCTCTTTTGTTTCCATTTGTTTTCCGCCTTGGTCGATGCAAAGATCAAAATACAGGGAACAGAGTGTACAAATTGTACAGATTGTACCAAGTGTACAAGCTTTATAAATTTGTGTAACTTCGGAAAGATCAAAAGTCAATCAGGCTGTTCTGGAGTGTGTGAGGAGTAACTTGTACAAGTGTATTCGATCAATTCAGTATGTTCAGTATGTTCAGTATGTTCAGTGTATTCAGCATATTGAATGTGTTCAATGTGTTCAATGTGTAAGAAGGAACATTTACCTTTGGCCATTTGATCGTCTACCACTTGAACACTCGCATTATTTAATCATCTTAACAGTGAATGGCATTTCTTGCAAATCCGCTGAAAAATCAAAAATCAAGGTACACGACTGACACACCTGTCCTTTAAGTGTTTTTCATTTTCAACACTTTCATTCACTCATCATCAGCTTGTATCATGCTTTTGTCGAATATTCCATTCAACCTCATAACTTATTACAATATTTCGATATTCGCATCATGTGCATGTACATTATGTACCATTTGCTTACTTTACCATGCATTTACGAGGTGATGTATCAATTTGAATTATAAAACCAACCAAATGTTCATTTACAAAGTCATCAATCATTGACGTTAATTCTTAAAATATTTGAAATTTTCATTTTGATCGCGCGTTCAATAACTAATGGATTATGTATGACTGTTGACTACATCTGCACCAACCAAGTGAATGATACTTTGGGTTACATGATAGAATTTTAAATGAATTCCCAGAACAAGCTTAAATGCTATAAATGTTGTTATTGTAAAAGGATGGTAACCATTACAATTGATCTGGTGGATGAATTTTCAAGGTAAATTATTCAAACTGTAGCAACAATTGTTCTTGTACTCTTGTAGGATACATTTTATCAGGTGAATTGGTAATTGCAAATACGGATTTTGCTTTTGGGCTTCAAATGAATATTTCATCATCAGTTGCTCTTTTCCGCCCGACTAATGGGTTGATTGCAATGTCTTTCAAGTGATTCTTCACCCGTTCATTTTTATTCAATAGTCATCTTCCTCCTCTTCCGACCAATTAGACAAGTGCAATTACCGGCTCAATGTTGCATTTTACAATGTCACTTAACTGTTAGCTGTTTGGTCCGTGTAAACAGTCTTTGCCTTGCACTCATCGGAGGACAAGCGATTGGAATTACTGATTGGTAATGATAAGGGTTAATGGTCACTTTGTTGTGACAGTGTCGAGTGTTCATCAGACACCAGGATAAGTGGTCCAACATATCCTTGTACAGATTAAGGGAAATTTCATTCATGCCATTTAGTAACAATAAATTTTAGTGTGTTCCAGTGTATACTTTTTTCCCTGAAAAGAGACAATGGAAACGCTGATGACTTGTTTGATCACTTTGATGTATCAAGTGTGAAAGTGTTTCATTCAATTAAACTGCCACACAGCAAAGTATTTTAGTCGTCAATTGCAAGTCCAAAGTTAAATGAATCTCGTGCATTGTGATAAGTACAGTTAAAACAGCTGATACAGTGAATAAAGTGAATACAGTTAATATATATTAAAAAAAATTGAAAGTAAAACTTAGATTGAAATTGCATATGACCAAGGATGATTGGTACTTTGATGTGAGTTGGTGTTCAGTTGATTAAAAATCATTTTTTACCAAAAAATCTCACTTTGTTGATTCATTGTTCGGAGTATAATTTTGCCTTTCACCCTTTTTCCATCTTTTTCCATCTTTTTCCATCTTTTCATGACAATGAATATCACAATTCAACCGCAGCGTGTCAAGTGTTAGGGAAAAGATATGATGAATGTTAGTAATTGAGGATTAGTAAAGTTATGAAGAAGTAAAAGAGTAAAAGAGTGAGAAAGGGAAAGAAAGTAAAAGTGTCCAGATTGTAGATCGAAATAAAATGCGAAATAAAATGTTCATTCTGTCCAGACAAATGTGTTCATTCATAAGACTCAAACAGGTAAGAAGTGAGATTTGAGAAAGTATCTGCTCGTGTACCTTTCATCATCAAATCAACTATTAACCTTACCGCAGCAAACACACACACACAAACACACCTCGAGTCTTTTGTTCTCTTACAACAACAGTCATCGACGAAAGAAGAAAACAAGACAACAAGCAGAAGAAGAATTACACAACCTCAACAAGTTCAAGTATCATGCAACTTGTACTTATGATTAATCACATGGTCGTTAGAGTTTGGGTGAAAATATCCCTCATTTCCGACGTTGTTCTTTAACCTTTCAATGTTCAGCTTGGATTCGGACGATTCGTGACTGAGCTTTTATTTTTTCTTCTTTTTCTTCTTCTTTGCTTCTCTCAACGACTCAAGTCGACTCTTATTTTTTCACTCGGCCATTCAAAGGTCCACTTGAAAACTTTACAACAAAAGACGAATGAATAAACTTCAACATTTTCTTCTTTGTCGACGTGTGTAGTACAAATGATACAGCTGAGAGGACAAATAATTTCAAAGCAAAAATGTGTAAAAACAAATTTTTCTCACGATTCGTTAATGGCAAACAGGTGACATTGAATCGTCAAAGTTGATAGACGAATTTGGCAGAAAAATTGGTCCATTTAGTTTATTTGGTCTTTTTCATCTATTTTGTCTGGTGTTTTGAGTGAAAACACTTTCCACTTTTCACTTTGTATGTTATTCTTTTCAATTTGCCAATGAGAGGTAAATTTCAAGAGCAAATAAGCGAATGACTTGACCTTTTTTCATTTTCAATGTTCGAACTGATAACATTCAGATGACTTTTTCTCATGAAACAACCTAATGATTCGCATAACATTGGGCAAATTGCCCGAACACTTTGCCTTTTTCATTTTCACTTAGTCAAGTGATCTCTTCATTGTCCTTTTCACTGTACTCATATTTGCTGACATTTACTCATATACATTCTCAATGCTCATATGTTTCAATCAAATTGACTGTAACAACAAAAGATTCAAGTGAAAAAATAGTAAACTTGCTTGTGGTTGACTTGTTACATCAACTTAATCATTTTTGCCTTCGCTCAGTTGCTTTTAATTCAGTAAAAATGTCATCAAATGGAACCAGTGATTTTTTTTTCATCAAATGACTTTATTTGTACGAGAGGAAAGAACAGTTCAGTATAAAGATGGATCGATAGAGTAAAGAGAGTCAGGGAAAAAGGTTAATCGCTGGTCAGATTGACCCAACCGGATCAAACTTTTTGATGACAGATATTTGAGAAAGAGAAAGACAAAGAAAGAATAAAGTAATGTTCACCTGAAATTACAGAAAATCATGGGTTAGATTGATCTGGAAAAATGCGAAATCGGCATTTCAAGTGGCAATCATTGACAGTCATTGGCAGTTTGGATATTTCTCTGCCGCTGATGGACCAATTAACGGCCTGAAAAAGTTTGTGGGAAGAAAAATAAGTGGAAAGTAAGTTAAAAGAGAGGAAGAGGAAAAAAAATGTAAGCAGGAAGAAATAGTTGCATGTTTGTCATTGAGTTTTTCAAGTTTTTGGGCAAATCGATGAATCCAATATGGCTGATATTAAGTCACAGGTATTAAGTACTTGGTCAGAGATTTTTAGTTTATGATGTCATTGTACTTGGATAAGGAAAAGTTGGAAAATTGTTTAATTAAAGTTAAAAATGTGAACTTAACGTAGTTAAATGGTTGGAAACATTATGAAATTGATATTGGTTTGATTGATTTAGTAGAAGTGATGAAGAAGTGGAGAGTGATGAATTGCTGAAGTATAAGCAATTGGAGCATGATGAGGGGCAGCAATGACAGATGGATGATGAACAGCGGGAGCGGCAATCAAATGACCGTGAGTTGGGGCCAAAAGTGGTGCATGATGTCCATGATGTCCATGATGTCCATGATGTCCATAGTATGGAGCATGATGAGGAGCAAGATGAGGAGCATGATGAGGAGCAGCAATAACCGGAGCATGATAAGCTGGAGCAGCATGGATCAATGGAGCATGGACAGCTGGATGAGCTTCAACAACGGCAGCCTGTGTATCAATTAATTCAATTAATTAATTATCCATCAGTTTATAGTCAAGATGAAAGAAAAGCATCAGATGAAACTAGATTGAGTGGATTAAATAGATTGACTATGTTTACCTTGTTGATCAAAGTGGCAGCTGGGTCCTTTGGTTCAACACCAGGTTCGTTGGTTTGAATGTTGGCACGGAAACCAAGGGCATCAGCGACATAATTGACAATTCTCAATCGACCATCTGCATCACGAAGACCGTATGAACCAACTTTGTTGCCATGAACATCACCTGATTCACGTCGGAAAGTTCCACCAGTTGTGTGATCTTCATTGTATCCAAAAGCGTAATTACCGATGTTCTGAAATGTAACAAGGGAAAGTAATGAGGAAAAATGTCAACTTGTTAATTGTGAAATATGTCTGAACAATTAACCGAGCGGATAGCTAATTGCAAGAGGCAATATAAAAGGTCACTTTAATACTTTTAACTTGCTTGTATTAAATTGCTTAATTGTACTCACATCTTGAGATCTGTACTGTGAAGATGCACCAGTTTCTAAGGCAAGTGGAGCATGAAGATGTGCACATGATGCAACACCGAGGACACAAGTGATGAAGAATAATTTGATCATCATTTTGGGTATAAACAAGTAAACAAGATGAAAGTTAAAAACTTTTCACAAGTTGAATAAGGTGATATTGGTGAGACAAGTGATGATGAATCTGTTCTTTGCTTGGTTGACTCGTGGCCTTTTTATACTCGTTGAAAATTTGAAATTTTCTTCATTCTTTTTAGAATCCGCCTTTTGGTCAGCCTCTTACTCTCACTCGAGACACTTTCACCTGTACCATCCAGAGTCTTGGATGTGGGCCTTCCTACTTTCACTGCTTTCATCAAGTCAATACTAACGGCAGCAAGTTCAGCGTGGCCTCTCTCTCTCCGCACAGCCAATCGAGACCTTTTACCCAACAACAATTGAGACAAGTGCAATCCGACGTTTATTCACTCGTCCTCGGTTTCTCTGATCAATTTTCTTATTTTTTACCCTCCTCCTCTCCCCCCCCCCCTCTCGAATGCACATAATTTCGAGGACAAGATGAACGACATTGACAGCTCTTACATAGCTTAAAGTTCATGCCTTACAAGAATGATGTAAAATTGTAACAGTTTGACAAATCGTTTAACACACAATGTATCAACAGACGGGGCTACTTTTCAACTGCCGCTGGTGGCGGTATAAGTATCAGCTGACTGTGGCGCCCTTACTGGTCATAGTCAAACCGCGGTTTTACCCCACATTGTTTTATTCGTCACCTTTCACTTGACCCTTTCATCATCCCTCATTGTCCTCCATCTCAATTATTAATTTTGTAATTATCGACCATGAACAAGATCAAATCTACCCCACTTGCTGACAAGTCCAATGTTTTAAAGGAACGTAAGAATTCCAGCTCATCCAAACAACCTAATAAAATAACCCAGTATTTTAAACAAAAACAACATTCCAAGGATGAAAATGACTGTATATCACCTAAGAAAAACGTTAAAATTTTCGAGGACAGCTCTTGTTCACTGGATTCTTGTGGATTAAAGAGTGGATTCAAATTTAGACTGCAAGTTGATCAATCACCATTCGATGTTAATTACTGGAAAAAATTGGCCATAAAAAAACATGAAGAATTAAATCAAGATTTGGATAAAAGGGATGAACTCTTAATGCAGAGAAATGAACTGAAGGAATCGATCGACCATTTGGAAAAGGAAAATAAAATACTTGCTGAAATATTGGATTTGATTCACACTGATATTACAGCAAAATATTTCCAAGACGACAACAATCAAGAGTAATACAGATACAGATTAAAGTGTACAACAAATAAACACCAAGAAAAAAAGTGTAATTGAGTTCAAAGTAAAATGGATTCTGGCAAATTTTGATAAGGATTAGAGTATTTGAGTGTTTGATAAAAGTAGTTGTAATAGTTGTCAGCAGGGCTAGTGCTGTTGTTAGTGTTACAATTAGTTGATTCATTTGCTGGAGCAGCAGATGACGAATTTAATTTGAAAGGTTTTACTGATGTTGCATTGTCAGTGATCCTCGAATCGTTGATCCTTTTTAAGTTTGCCGAAGGAGAGAATGAGTTCTCTTGTGATTCAGTCGCTGGTCGATTTGCATTGAGGATGCTTTCACCACTAATTGTTGTTGATACTGGTGGAACGGGTGACACTGAGGACACTCGACTGATAGCAGCTGAGTTGTATCCTTTCCAGAGTGAAGGTGCCCTTATTTGACTAGATTTACACCAGGCTGATGACGAAATGGTCGATGTGACCGAAGGAACAAATATATCAGGATCCAAGAGGGAGAATCTTTTGTTAGATCCTGTTTGATCAAATAGGTTAGCAGTTGATTTTGAGAATACTTTATTGCCCAGTAAGTTACTGGAAGTCGGTTGGATGGACTTGAGTGGAGTCTTTGGTGTTGGTGTCATTGTCGGTTTAAACTGTGGTGCAGAAACTGGAATATTTGGGACGGATGGTGATGGCAGGATCTGTTGAAGTTGTTGTTGTTGTTGTTGTTGTGGTTGTTGTTGTGGTTGTTGTTGTGGTTGTTGTTGTGGTTTAAAAGAGAATTGTTGTATCTGTTGTTGTTTCAACTGTTCTTCTTCCAACTTCTGCAAAGCTGCTCTTCTCTTAGCGAACAGTTCAGCAGCTCTCGGATTAGCTTCGGGTGATTCGAGGTCTTTGATCAGTCGTGACATCAAATCGGGTTGAATCGCATTGTGCTCAGTGACGATGATTCCTTCTGCCTTGAGGGAGGACAGTGAATGAATTCGTCCACGCGGATTCATCACCAGGGACAAATTCTTACTCGCTGACTCTGTTAAGAGAACACAAATGGCACATTTGAATTCCTTTGATCAATTGGATTAATTCTCTTTCATCGACCCGAGCAAATGGCAAGTGAAAGAAGTTTTACAGCAAAAGGAGAATTAATTGATTGGATTCATTAGATTAATGGAAACATTTTGACATCAAGTAACATGGATAAAGTACAATTGCGTGACAAAAGTCTATCACAAGTTTAACGATTTATCTATTTTTTTTGTTGCTTTTACTTTGCTTTAGCTGTTTTTTTGTGAGTCTTTTCTTTGATTGTGTCAGATTAATTTAGCAAGGCTCAATTGAAATGTTACTTTGATTACCATTAAGAAGAGTTTCAGCCAGTTTTTTTCGCATCAACTCGTCATCTTCTTCTTCGATGGCTTTTTGTTCATCCGAATCTCGCTGAGGAACTTCCCAAGTGTGGGCTTTTTTCACCCTCTTGAAGAACTTTTGTCAGTGATGAAGAGAAGAAACGATCGAAGGATAGAAAGAACAGAAAAAAAGAGGGAAAAAAACAGACAGAGAAAACGGAAAAAAAAACATTTACAGTATGACGTGGACAGTATAAAAAATAAAAGGAAAAGAAAATGTACACACGAAGACATTAGTAATCGAATAAGTGAACAACATACTAACACAAATACAATTCTTTGCCACACAACTGAAAGAACTTTACTCATCGAATTTATTCTTTGTTGAGTTGTTTGTTCTTTCTATTGGAGTGTCATTAATCATTAAAAAGTTCATTTTATTTCAAACTTACCATTGTTGCACCTTTTGATCGAGAATTTTCAGTTGAAACCAATTGTGAAGCGATGTTTCGACACAATTCGACTTGTTCACGAACTGATGGTAAATTTTTTCCCGGAATCAGCATGACGATGATGATTGTGAATTTATTGTTGTAAACACAAACAGATAATTTAAAGTGAAAATCAATTTGAATTTAATTTAGATAAAATGACTTAAAAACTGTCTCAAGCTGGAAGAAGAAACAGTTTCTGGCAAATGTATCAGTGAATTTTCTTTTGGATCTGTGGATGTGTGTTATGCTAGGACACTTTTCATCCAATGTTCTAACTGTCTGTCGACTTGAATGCAAGTGCGAGTGGGTTGGAGCAAAGCGGAAGAGAATGAAAAGAATAAGAGAAAAAGAGGATAAGAGGAAGAAAATAAAATGAGAAAAAGAGAAAAGGAGAAAATGAGGAAGAAAAAAATGTTCACAACAGTGACGAGATACAAACAAGCAAACAGATCAAACAGAGAAAAGCAAAAACTGTGCCTGTGCCTGGGTAATATGTGAGTGTAAACGTTGCAAAGTTCACATTTTCTGGCAAAGAGAGAACTTCTTGCTTGTGGAGAAGAAAAAATAAAAAGAATTCTTCATCATGTGAGTCAATGAAAATGCGCATCTGCAAAATCTTTTTAAAGAACTTTTCGAGATGTCCTCGAGTGACATCGGTGATGTTGTAGATGTTGAACTGTTGTGTGGTGGATCCACGGCAAGGATAAATGTTCTTCTTTCTCTCTTTCTCTCCTATTTTTTGCACATTGACTGACGGCACCATCATCAGAGTGAATTCGGGATAAACAGATACCCAGGGAGACGAAAAAAGAACAAGAAGACTTTGCCAGTCGAAAGTTCCTCCTCTTGTGTCGACTTGTCCCCCTCTAATTCGGTTCTTGATCTTTCACACTTCCACTGGCAGAGTTTACTGTCCTCGAGTCTCCGTCAAGTCGACATTTGTCGCTATTTCATCTCGTTCTTGTTTTTTTCGATTCTTGCTCACCCTCTTGTACCCTTTCTTTCCCTTTCTTTGCCTCATCTTACTTCATCTTTCCTCCTCTCTGTCTTGCATTTCCCTCATCCCCGCCTCGTCATCAAATGTTCACCATCACTGCCTCGTCAGCGAGTCGACATTTCAACTACCGATTGCAAAAATGCCACAAAGCAAAGCAACCGTCAACTTAACAAAGCATATCAAACGCATCTTAATCATAATCAACAAACCGGAAGCACAAGCAAAGTCACTTTGTCCCTCGAATTCCAAGCACATTTACATGTACATTCGCACAAACATTTGTGACTTATGTTCAACTAACAAACATTTTCCTTCTCATCAATATTGTCTATTAAGAAAGAACTTCTTGCATAGTATTCTAGCGAATATTTTTATTTGTTGATAAATTTAAATCCTCAACTCAGCGACATTCAAACTCCTCGGCAATTCATTTTGAATCAAATAACCCGAAACAAAATTCATTCAACACAAACATACTCACATATATAAATACACACTTACATTAAATGTTCATGTAAACTTCATAAAGTTGGGGGAATAATTTGAGTTAATAATGATGAAGAATGATCAATTGTGATATAAAATAAACTCCACTTGAACTTTTCCATATGAAAGGTTAATGTTGTTGTCAATTTAAAAAGTGACCTTTGATGCACGGATAAACTGTGAGTGTAATTAGTTTCACTCGATGGTCATTTGTCGTTGAACAAACAAAATACCGTTCAGACCAAGTAAACTTGGTCATGCCAGTACAAAGCAGAAGAGAAAAGGATAACAATGGATCAGTCATCTGAACAAATTGTTTTCA
Source organism: Hemileia vastatrix (assembly GCA_030280995.1). Taxonomy (NCBI): domain Eukaryota; kingdom Fungi; phylum Basidiomycota; class Pucciniomycetes; order Pucciniales; family Zaghouaniaceae; genus Hemileia; species Hemileia vastatrix. The sequence goes on from JASXTE010000056.1 coordinate 102,660, forward strand.
CTATTTGGTCTATTTTCCTTGGCAGCCAAAGTAATCTTCATGCCTTGGAGATACTCGAGAGACAATTAACTCGCTCTCCATCACAATCTGCAATCGGCATTTGCCATTTTCCATTCGCCATTCGACAAAATCAAATCTGTACTTCCAATGGATACAATGATTGACTCATTGAAGCATTTACAAATGGCTTCAAGTCATCATCTGATGACTTTTTGCAGTTTCGATTTATCAATTTCGGCCGACTTGAACTCTCCTCCTCGTGCGAACTCTTTGTGGTGGATTAATTTAATTTGATGCACTTCAAAATGTTTTCTTTACGCTTTCAAGCTCAAGCAAACATGACAAGTCATTTGTGTCCACATGTGACAATTCGAGTGTCTTCTTCATTCAAATTCACTCATGAGGTAACTTGTCACTCTCAAATTCCTGACAGTCTTTAATTGTCGACCATAAGTTGACTTGATGAATTGACTTTTCCACCGTGATACAAGTCAGCACAGTCGGTTTGTTGCGATTTAATTCACTTTTAAAGTAACATGTGATGTGATTTTCCTCTTTCACTGTTGTCTTAAACTCTTTGTCATCTCTAAAAGTGATTGAAAAGAAATCCTCTTGTGACAATTACATCATTTCATCAAGTTTCCTCCCACCAACTTGAACTACAAGAAGTAATTACACTTTATCAGTTACATTTCTGCCGTCTCATGTTTGTAGTGGATCACAGTCAAGCTGAATTTCGTCCACATCGTCATCCTTATCATTATCGTCATCTTCAACGACATGATTGAACAGGTAAGAAGCAACCAATGACAGTTTAAACAACTTGCCAAATCAACCGGGCCATTTGTTACCCTCTTGATCAAACAAATCGATCGTGTAAATGATGGAGTGTGAATTAACAACCCAAGCGATATTTCATTTATCAGATAAAAGGACAAAATAATTATCAATTAATTATCTACGCTTCGGCAGTTGTTTTAGGAAAATTTTTGACATTCGTAGTCATCGAGAATGTAGAGACTGAAGAAATTTATCATGAGAAAAGATGAAAAATAAAAACTGTTGTAAAGAAAACAAGAAAATAATAAAATGAAGAAAAATCCATTCAAGACAGTCCGAGCGGAATGTGAGCAAGTTTAACTATTGATTGCATCGATCTGTCATTATTTTTCTTCGTTAAGTTTGTCCCGTTTTCCCTCTGCTTTGTCACGCAAAGTTTAAAAGGCAGAATATAAGAATATAAGAAGAGAAAGAAGAAAGAGAATAATATTGAGAGCACAATTCATAAGCAAATGAGTAAGCGAGAAGAAAAAAGTAGGACTTGTTGTTAAATGCGTTCATCTTTGGTCCATTGTTTTTCTTCTTTTCGGGTGTCCAGGTGTTTAGGACCATTATTGGTGGGTGCGGTTTCGCTCGGTCGGTTGCAAGGCAGCTTCAATCATCCAGATCAATTGTGAATTTGATTCACCTGTTTCAACTGGCACCAATTACCGGGGACAATTTATCGTTTATTTTGATTTTGCTCTTTTGCTGAGAATCTCTCTACCTTTCATTCAACCTGGTCACCTGATGAATATTATCAAGTGACTAATTGTCCAAGTCATATGTAGATATCACGACCGTCATTGGTGATCACTCTTACTTCACCAGAAAGTGTAGATGATCACTGATCAGGGTAGCATGATTGCCAGTGTTTCTGTTCATGAGTTCACGTAATTTCATCTGACAGCTAAAAGCTGATGGTCAAGTGAAGGACATTGATGAAAACCTTCATCCTTTGTCCATTGTTCCGTTGGGCAGTTATCACCTTCAATGACAAAGATGAATAACACTTGATACTTGCTGAGTACTTTGCTGACCACTTTGCTGACCACTGGTTCGTCGCCCGTATCTGAAATCGGAGCCTGTGAGAAGCACAGTTGACGATGATGAATGTTTCAACTTAATCAAAGTATCTCGAACACCACAATTAGATCGAGCCGAGTGAATATACTTCACTGGACACGAGTTTACCAGTCAGACCGATGAAAATGTAATCAATGTCACTCACAGTGTCTACTTTTGTCCTGGCAAAGTATAAAATTCATATATGACAATGAAAAACAACCCGAAAAACATTACTCAACGAGTTACATTTTCAAGGGTGGAGTTAAAGTTAAATTAAGTAGTAGTCGATTAAAAGTATAAGTTGCTGTTAACGCTTGAAAAATCATTTGAACATTTAGTTGGCAAAAATTATCACTTGATATCACTTGACAAACGGCTTTTCTGAGCGATGGATGGATTAACAAATGAGAAAGTGGATTTTTCATCTGAATTTCCACATTTTCACATTCACCAAGTCATTCAAATGTCTTTCCTTTGTTTACTGGTTGAAAAAAAGCTTAAAAAATTTTACTGCCCATTGTGAATGATACTACAAATGTCACCGGTCGATCCATTGTTACGTAAATGGATAATCATTGGCTTACCTTTTGTCGCGTTCATTTGTAAAGTATAACTCTTTAATGTAACAATTATTAACAAAAAATCTCACGCAATACAACCATAAATCACAAGTTACTGTGTGCACTTATGTGTAGTTTTGATTCATTTTGGTAAATTTATTCACAAAAATAGTGAACAGTAAAATTGTCGCCAATTGACTTGACAGTTACTGCTGTGAATCAGTTGCAATTAGATCTTCTTGACGTTTACTTGAGTGAATGTTAGTAAATATACAGTTAACTTAGTGAATTCACTTGTCATGAAAATTAAATTGTTCATCATTTTGTCCAGCGATTGAAGAATGATTGCAAGTCAATCAACAAAACTAATATAAATCAGGATGTAAGTACATACATAGTGTCCACGTGTATCAAATTGTTCATTCAATTTGATTCATCTGAATACAAATCGCTTTTACAACCTCTGATATCATGACAAATGACTTTCCGTAATTACCGTTAATGTTGATCCTGGATAACAGATTCATCAAATGGTTTAAGTTGAATGTTTGTCAGATGAAAACATGTTAATATTTTACCAATTGAGCGACCTGCTCAACAAGATAATAACAATTATGCGATTTCAATGTTTGCAGTTAATTTCATTGACGAGGATAAAGAGTTGAACGAGTTAAGGTAAATGCCATCGTAAATTAGCAGTTAATCATCAATACTTTCCTGTCTTACCTTACAAACAGGATAAATGATCAATCGAATAGATTATATAGCGATTATAAATGTTTACGACCGACCAATCATGTCACTTGTCATGATTAATTTTCATCTGTTTTATTTGTAGATGTCAAGAGCTACTCAGTTATCCCTAATCACCATCATACTGACCACAATGCTTGGTCATTTAACACATGGTCAACATGGTGTCCATGGTCAACGGCAAATGGACACACATACACATACACTTTTGCAAAATGGTCAAAATGTAAGTTCAATATGACAATCCAATGCGTTTGGTTCATTCAATGCAAAATTGTCGATGGTCAATCGATTTTAAAATGAAAAAAGTATTTTATTTTTATTGTTATTTTATTTAACTTATTTTAACATTTTATTTCATTTTACTTTGTCATTTGGCCTTGTTTTTGTTGTAGAAAAAATCCATTTCGGTTCCTTTTTCCATGGTATCTGATTCTGCATTCAATCAAAACATCCTAGTCAGGCCCAAATTACTTTTTGCCCGGACAAAGGTACAACGAAAAGATGAATTAGACGATTTCTACGGCCAAGTTGAAACGAGAAAGCATGAAATATTTTCTCCCATCTTAGAAGAAGAAGGCAAGGAAAATAACCAAGCAAAGCAGGGAGTTGATGAGGATGAGGATGAAGAAGAAGGAGACGAAGAGGAAAACGATGACAAAGAACCAGGGCAAATAAAGTACCGAAAGAAACAAGTAAAGAGAAGAAGAAAACATTTCATCGATCGACCTCATATGAGAAAAGGAGTTGACCGATCAAACAACTTTCGATATAAAAGTCAACTTTCTGCCAACTTCGAAAATGGTAAACATGCAACTTCAAAATTACAAAGAGACCAAGTTGAAGATGAAGAAATTGCCCAACCAACTGAAATTGATCAAGTGGATCAAGTGAGGCAGACCTATCGCCCGGGCAGAGGGAAAATTGTAAACTTGGCAAAATTTCATCAGCAGCAAAATAAGTACATCAAATCAGCAAACAGATCAATTGGTCACCGGCGATCTCGAGGTCATAAAAGGATAAGAGCCAAAGTGGACAGAGATGAAGATGATGCTGAGTCACGAGAAAAACACGACTCAGGTGATTCGGGAGAAGAAGAAGAAAGAGGAAAAGTAGTGACCAATGGTCAAGCATTGATCAGACCGGGTACAAATGATGAAATGCAGTATAATTCAGGTTTGCTTCCTAATTTATTGCCCAAATCATTTGAGACATTTACGCCAGACTCAAGTTCAGCCATTTCCAGTTATGTGGATCGTGTGAGGGATGAAATGAAGAAAAATAAAAGACCATATCAATCAGAAATCAGGGAAAATGAACGAGCAAGTCAAATGCCTTGGATTCCGGTTGACTCAGATGAAAAAGTTTCCGACGAGTACGATTCATCAGGTGACCACGAGCACAAAAATGACCCGACAAGTTCACCAGGATCTTCTTCTTCATCTTCATCTTCTTCATCCCAATCTTCTTCTGAAGACCACTCAAATGTCAACCGAATCAAGCCGGATACATCTGCTAAAAGCTCGTATAGAATTCACTCACGCCCAGCTTTTAGAGTAGATGCTAATGCAGAACAATCAGCGGGTGATCGAGTGGATCAAGCAGATCAAGCAGATCAATATGAAAATATTAAGCATCAAAGTACAGACCGTTTGACCGAGAACAATAATAACAATGAAAAGAGAGACAATTCAAGCATTAGTTCATCTGACTCTTCTGTTAATCCAGTTCACCTTAACTTCAACAGTCACTTGCCTCCTGTGATGGATGACAGGATAACCGACAGACTCTATTCGCGAGGACTTTTGGTTTACCTTCGAGACTTCAAATATGGATCCTTGTGAACATTCTCACCTCATTAAGTCCTTTGACAACTTTCATCATGGTCACAATGCGATCTTATCACCAAGAGACAGGTATTCATCTTCATGTCTAAATTTCAAATTAATCCTGGTGCAAACTTTTTTCAATTGTTAACCTGATAAGTGTGTGTACAATTAAATGGTGAATTTAATTGAATGATACGAGTGACATTGATCGGTTAATGCTTCTATTTGTGAATTACTAATAGTTGTAATTGATAATTTGTCATGAAATTGATTGCATTGATAAATGTGTACTTACTGAAAATGTGATTTGATGTGAAGAAAAACAAAACATAAAAATATAAAATATAAAATATAAAATATAAAATTGTAATAGAAGAATAGATTCAAGTGAAAAATAAACAAACTTGATGTGTCAGATAATCTAATACTTTGAGCAAATCCAATTGATGAAAAGTTGAAAAGTTGAAATGTTGAAATGTTTAAATGTTGTATATTCTACAATTTTAATCTTATGTATGTGTAACCGTGACCACCAGAACAACAACCACCATGGCCATGACCCAGTAAAATACATTTGCATTGCCTTGATCAGGTGGACCAGAGTGACAAAGGCAATCGTTTGATAATGACAAAGGAAAATATCCATCGACAAAAGAAACCGAATGAACAGTCACCGAAAGATACTCTTTAACCTCCTCACATACTCACATACTAATATTCTCACATTTTGACATTATCTACAACAACAAGTTTACTTATCTTTGACGTTTAAATAAACTTGACTAAACTTTGCAGAATAAATTATGTGTGTGAATGGTAAGAGAGTACAATTTAAACATTGTGCAGTGTAAGTGTAAGAGCAGATAAAGCATTCTATTCAAGTGTAAAGTGTGACACGTTCGACATGTCAATTTCGTCAAAATGCGGATTAATCTAAGTCAACAATCTGCTGGATCAAGCAATTTGAAGAGTTTACTTTAATTTGCACAATTAACTTTATCATCACCTGCTGTGAGACTTGTGAAACTTGAGAGACTTTTGTTTCTTTAGGAAGTGCTGAAGATGTGATAAAAAACGTTGCATTTGACTCTTCAAACATTCAAACATTCAAACAATCCTGTCCTGCTCTAATTGGCAATTATGAGAACTTTTGTGCCTCAGGTTAATTGAAAACACCAATTGTGAGAGTCTTTTTGTCCTGTTACCTGTCGTCTCGGCTAAATTGACTTTGAAGACAAACAACAACAACAACCAATTCTTTCAGTCGTCCATCTTTCAGTCAACCATCGTGCAAAGGAAAGATAAACATTGAACAACACATCGATCATGGTAATTCGATTGAGTTTCAATGACGAACCATCAATGACAATGAGCATCTGAACTTGAAAATTCAATTGATTTTGGTTGACCAGTACATCATGAAGAAAATATAAAATATAAAATATAAAATACAAAGTAGAACTAGTGCAAAGACTGAAATAGCAATCAATAAGTATATTAAGTTGTCACGGCAGTTTGTGAATTTTAACAGCTGACCAATGAAATGAAGTTTGTATGCTGACTAATTTGCTGATTTACCGATTCATTTGTGTCTTGCCCATGACCTGGTTGGCCAAATAATGTGTTACCTTTGTTATTGTTGAATCCACTCACTTTTTTTTTCTAAACTTTAATTCACACCTTTGTCCAGAATGATGATGTACAATTAAAGACTTTTGCGTGTGTGAGTAAGTCTACTCAAGTCGGACAATGTTGATTGACTCTCCATCACCATTTAAGGTGTCAAATGGCAAGTAGCGAACGGACAACCAGCGAATAAGAGTAACCATCAAAATATGTTAAATACCTTCCAACTGGTAGGTTGATTGTTGTGGTTGAAGCAGGACATTTCACATTCTCCAGATTATACTAAATTTACGAATTCTACTAATTCTACTCATTCTCAAAGTTGTACAGTCAGCAATATGGCCATTTTTTCGTTGACAATTAAGACACTTGCTGACTCCTTTACTCGTCAATCAATCTGATGCGAGTCACAGATGATTCACTCATTTCACTACAATTTACATGAACATGAGTAATCCAATTAACCTGAGGTGTGGTCCAAGTGACATCGCATTTGGACATGGCACGTGATGTCTGTCACACATGACTCATCCTACAATTCAAGTCGATTAACGACTCGGTCAACTGTCAAAGGATGTCATCGCAAGTTCATCAGGTCATTCGACTGTCCATTTGGTCCCAAGTGAATGTTAGATGTTTCAATTTCAATTCCAATTGAATTGATGTCTAAACTCTCAGTTTCATTAGCATTGTCAAGTGACTTGCTTGAACCACCATGAAAGTCAATCATTTGCCAGTTTTATCCTTGTTGTTCTAATTGTGTCTGCGCCTTGTGTTTGAGTGTAGCATCTCACTCACATAAAAGGAATCATCTCTTATTATAACACTTAATTGGAATAAAGGACAACAAATGTTAATTTTTTCCTCACTTTTGCCTTCCGTTGACACAATGTTAACCATTTAACCATTAAGTGATTCACTTGGTTCAACCTTAAATGTGAAGTGAAAAAGAAATTTATGAATTTGTTTTCTTTTCAATGTTTCCTTTCTCTTTTTGGGCGAAGAGAAAATATTCTTCCCTTTTGTCAGTGAATATTTCACTCTATTGTTCTAATTTGGCTTTTTGGTTTGGCTTAAAGAAGATTCATATAAAAGGTTGCATTTTCAATTTGAGGATCATTTCACTTCATGATATTTGGTCTTTCACTTGGTCACAAGTAAAATTAGCGACATGGACATGGTTTCAGTATCATCAATGACCGTCATGGTCTTATCACTGCAAATTGTATGGACAGTCGGTCAGCAGCCATCAACAGTTCCATTGTTGAATGCATTTTCATCCGAATCGTCTTCCACCAACGAAGCTCCCATCATTCGAATTCGACAACCAGCAGCAGCAATTCCTGTTATCACTCGAAGAATTGGTCAACCACCTCCACCACAGTCTTCTTCTTCACCATCAAGTAGTTATTCATCAGTTAATAACAATTTAGAAGGTGAAGAAACAGTCAATTACGTGAGTATTCGATTAATTTTCAAATGATAAACTTTTTCAACAGTTCATCAGTTGTGTCAAGTGAAGGTGAATAACAATTGGTTGCTAGTTATTGCTTGTCTCTTTTTTGTCTCCTTTTTCTCCAGTCCAATACTTTTAACACTCGAGTACTTGTGTAGTGTTTGGACAGAGTGAAAAAGAGTCAATTTATATGCTGTTGATGGTCATGTCGTGACTTTTCCAGCTGAGAGAGGAAGTTGTGAGAACAACGTTTCACTCAATTCGACCAGTTGTAATACAAAAATATTCCATTCTAACTTTAGTAGTAGTACTTTTACTAATTATTTCGTGTAGTGTTTAAGTTGTTCATTTGACTTTCTTTTTTTAACGACTCATTTAACATTTTAACATTTGCCTTTTTTCTTCTTCATATGTATGAATGTCCTTTCAATTTTCTTTGTGTTTCTGCAAATGATTTTTATTGTCACATAGATGTACATACAAGAAAGAAGAGAAAGGAAAAGAGAAAGAAAGGTATAATTTAACCATTATGACACCCATTAAGTCACAATAAAATTGAATGTACGATTTGCCAAGTATCAACCACCTTTCAAACCAATTGACTAAATGACTGACAAAGGAGAAGCAAAAAATCATTTTTATGCATTTTCACTTACACCACGAAGGTCATTTAAGTCAAGTACAAAAATACATGTCATATGGTGAATAATAATAAACTAATCGTTATTCTTCTTTTTTCTTTTTTCTTTTTTTCTTCACCTCACCAATTGTCATTTCAACTGCGTCATTGTGGCCACAATTAGCCTCGTGAACCGTACAATTTCGGTTATGATGTACGGGACGAGTACGGTAATCATCAGTACCGAAAAGAAGAATCAGATGCAAGTGGTGTAGTTCGAGGAACTTATGGTTACACCGATTCTAACGGACTATTTCGATATGTTGATTACGTAGCCGATTCTGCCGGATACAGAGCAAACATCCGGTCCAATGAACCAGGTATGAATGGTGCTCAAGCTGCAAATGTTGTTCTTTCATCTGAACAACCTCCCAAATCAATATTCGATGTTTCCACAAACAATGTAAATCAATTTCCTCGGCGAAGAATTGGCCTGGAATTAGAGTCAAACGCTCGATCAGCTGAAATCAATCATCTTGCTTCAGCCTCGGTGAATTCTCTTGCATCCAGTGTTCCTGTTGTCAGGAGGAAATACACATTTCCAATTTCGGAAAAAGTGGAATCGAATGATATCGAATCAACGACATCAAGTCAAATTCACTCGACAACAACTCTGCCGCCCTCAGTTGCATCTCGAATTTCCTATGCCACTCGAATTTCCCACATCGTCGATCCAAAGTAAAACAAAAATGTCTTCCACTCTTTTGCCGCCATTAAAATTATTGTCCATTCAAATTTCAACCCTCACAGCGTCAAGTCAAAGGGTCACACAGGAAAACTTTTTCACCCATCCAATAGTGTCAAAGTCAATTAACAAACATGTCAATTAGTTCTCACATTTTCGGTTTTACTTTGTCAAATGGACGATGATTAAAGGAATTATATTTGACCAGTGTGTTAGCAAGATGCGTGTCATTCCATCAATTGAGTGAGTAAAGTCAACTGATAGATAGATAGATTTTGTGAGTTACTTTATTCGGTATTTTTTTAACCGAACAAATAAAGTATAGATATAAAGAACTGACAGTAACAATGATAGAAAGAAACTGTCATTTTAAAAGTGTCATTGTGCTAATTCACCTGTATGATGGTTGATGAAAGAGAAGGTTCCTCACAGAAAGGCCCAAAAAGGACCAAAAAGGACTTTTCAATGGCCGAAGCAGGAACATGGGAAGGTTCTTTCATTGTTGCCCGAGCAAAGACAGTTTTAACAACACCAGTAACAGGCGAGGTGAAATTGCGCTTAAAAAACACATCTTGCCAGAAAAAGACATCTTCCAAGGGAATAAGTCCAAGGAAATGAGAGAAGAATTTCATTTTGACAAAAATGTCAGAATAAAAGGGCCCAGTTGTTAGCCGAAAGGAATCACTGATCTTGTCTCATCTTGTTTTTTTTTGTTGCTGTTGTTGTTGTTTACAATGTGTTGGGTGTTGGGTGCTACGAGTGTCGTAATATTGAAAGTACTTTGACACTCCTTTTGTTAATCGCTAACACGATCTTGAAAAGTAACTTGTTTGATGAAACTTGAACAGCGTGAAACAACATCGGCACCAAAAGCGAATCAACCAACTTTCCACAACAATGGCACACCCTTCATCATCATGGGTGTACTTGAATTTAAATTATCAGCAGAAGAAAATGTGTGCAATTCAACACTGAATAACATTTTTCAATGTTGAACGGTCAGAAAAATCAATTTTTCAACAAGAAAAAAAGTGTGACCATCGGTCTTTGCACCAAAATGCACTCAATTCAATTGAATGTATCCAAAGTTTATATTTACAAGTGTATCAAGAGACTCTTGATTATCTTTTTCTCTTTCAACTGAGTTGAAATTTTGTGTTGATGCTTCGACGAGTTGATGAGAGGAAGATTCAGTAGAAATTGTTTGTTTTATTTAAATAAATCTAACGGAAAGTCGGCAAGAGCCGAAGAAATTTCAATTAGCATCTCGGAAGAAAAGTAATGATGATGTTCTATTCATAGAAAAGATGCTCAAGTTTGCAACACAAAGTGAAAATTCAAAAACAAAAAGTACTAATATCGTTGAAGAACATTCATGAAGAAAAGACGTAAGAAGCAATTAAATTTGCAAGACAAAGAAGAAGAAGAAGAAGAAGAAGTAAAAAAGTTTGCTCAAGTTTTACCCTTCATGCGAATTAATGTGCGAAGTCTTGAAAATTAATCGATTACAGCATAAAAGTAAGAATTCCTGTGACGTGCATCGAATTGATGTTGCATGAGGTACAACCGAGGATGGTGGATCATCTTTTTTTGCTTCTTTCACTTTTTACCCGACATCCATTGATTCGATTTCTTTTTGTCTGCTGAATCAACCAAAAAGAGCAAAATGCGTTTGGCCGCTATGAGTTGTTCGATTTTTTACAGCAAAATATTTCGATCGAAATTGTTTTTATGTGAATTTTTTCTCTTCTCTTCTCTTAAAATGCCCAAACCTTTTAAGTTGAGGCACTTTCCAAATCGTCCAAATCGCCTGATGTGGCTTTGCCCATTGGTCAGAGTGAGACTTCTCGATAACCCATACATTTACTTAATATTTATCCAATTGTACTCAACAAATGCCATTCACACTGAACAAAGTAACCTCCAGGCTGCGAAAGGACAAGTAAATAGACAAAGATGAAATTCCACAGGAAAAACCAATAAGACACTTGTTCTGGTGTCAATCGTCTTTTTTTAAATCGATTTTAAGTTGACTTGGAAACATTTCATCTCGCAATACATCACTTGAAACGATGGAAACGACGGAGACAACGAAAAAGAGGAGAAAGACGCAATCGGTGTGATTGAAAAAGCGCAAAATGTCTCTTCTCGACAAACACAGTTCTTTCACTTTACTCTTCTCTTTCCCTTTCAGCTGTTACTACAATGTGCCCACTTGAATTTTTGATCGAATAAAATCCAACAACAGGACAATTTTTCATAATAAAAAAATTCGATCCTAACTCAATGAAACATTGAACCCACAATTTAGTATTTCACAGGATTTCGGCCCCACCTGGCCGAAAATAACTTCTTCAAAGACTCTCAAACCTTGCAATGTTTTGTCCAAACCTCACTTGATGGCAGTATCTTTCAGGTCAAACTTTTCGGGAAGTATGGAATCATCATGGAAAGATCTTTCTAATGGTAGAAAAGAACAATTGATATGAAATCACCAGAAGGAAAGCATCGAACTCACGATTAATCTAAACTGAATGGGTAAATGACTAGACTTGAAGAATCTTTAAAAAGAGTAAAAGTTGATCAGGAAATCAACAAATCAATTTGACCTGATAAGAAAGACCATTGAATTTTATTAAGGTTTAATAGAATCACCGTCAATTGGTGTGTCAGGTAAGTTGTTCAGGTGAAGTGAATAACTCAAGTATACACAATTTGACCATCAACTCAATAAGCTTTATTATTACTTGTCTTGTCTGCATAGTGAATTAGCTAATTTGTCAAGAGATCGGGTCAAATCGTCAATGTGTTCGATATGAACAGATGCATTATTGACCACAAGTGATCGCAATCTGTCGAGGCGAATTTTGATCTCGTTGGACAATTTGGTCATCTCTTTCTTGGCCATAGCTTCTTTGGCTTTCCTCACTCGGTTTTCTCGCTTGAATCTTTCTTCATTAAGTGAGTACCATTCGAACCACTTGTTAAGTTGACTTTTGGAAATGTTATTGGGTGGTGTGTGTAGTCGAATGTTTTTGTTTGAATTGGTTGCGAATTCCCAATTCAATTCAATTGGCTTTTGAATTTTTTCAAATGAAGTTGCTGGTTGTAAGTACGAAAGTTGCAATATATCATTAAAAAAGGCTAACTTTGCATCATTGATTGGAATCATCGGTGGTATTGTCTTGACTTGTTTGTTATTGAGATCACCAGAAGACACCGAGTGTCTGGCTTTTAATCCACTTGAAATGTAATCATTTGTGTCTGAGTCTTTGTTTCCTTGTGGCTTATTACTGTGACAATTGCTTTGGTTATGGGTGACATTCGACGAGTGATCTTTGTTCTTGCTGTTGGTGAGATTACCACTGCCACTGCTACTACTGACGGAGGAATTTCTTCGAAGTACACAGGGACGTTCATAAAATACACGAGATTTTAGAAATTTTTGGAATTTGAAATCACGAGCTTCAACTGCCGGAACTAAATCGAGTCTTGAGAGGAATGAATTTTTTGTTTCACGAACTGGAATGGCTGGTTTACAGTCAACTTGTAAAGTTTTAATTGATTGCTGTTGTTGTTGAATTTTCTTACTTCGTCCTCGAGTGCGTCTTCCACGGCCATTTGATTGTTGATTAAGATTAGTCATTTGTTGAGGCTGTGGCTGAGTTGCAGCTGATGAAGGAGGAGGAGGAGGCGGGGGTGTCAGTCGAATTCGAGGCAAATCGACGATTGTGTCTTCTTCATCAGATGAAATACTTGAGAACACTTCTCTTTCTTCTAAATCCGAGTCCAGCTCGAGGTCCAATTCATCTGAGTCAACTGAGTCGTGACGAATTCTTTTGTTGAATTCATATAATTTACTTATTCTTTCATCGATTTTTGATCTAACAACACTGGACTTTTCTCCATAACTTTCACTTATTTCACTGTGAATTTCTTGATTGCATTCTGCAGTGACAACTGAAGTAAGATGACTTGAGTGTTGGTCATTTGATTGGCAAGTTGAAAGGTTTGTCGGTGTCTCTGAAACCTGAATATGAGGCCTCCATATTCGACCGGAGACAACTTTTGAGGTTTTACCACTATTGTCTCCAGAATTCAAATTGACACAATCAGAATTAGAAAATGAAGATTTAGCTTTAGGCAAAGGACTTGGCATCAGCAATATTTGACCACCAAAATTATTGTTGCTCGAATTGTCTTGATTGAGATGACCAGAGTTGTCAGTACTTTGTCGAAGTATGACTGGATTTGGTCGATATATGAGGGGACTGGTTAAACCACTGTTGATGGCAGCTTGCAAATGCTGATTGTTGGCAATAGATGAGACCAAATGGTGAGCTAGAAGAGGCGATTGGGCTGTCAGATAATTGGAACGAGCATTTGATAAAAGACCGATTGAAGAATTCGCAACATGAGAAGTTGGAATCATGGGCTGAGCATGCAAAGGATGATGCATTGACATCAGTGATAAGTTGTGACCAGATGTGTTGCCTGAAGACAATGCTGACTGTGACATTTGACCTGACAACGGTTGATTTGACGAATTTGTTGACTGTTGATTAAGGTGGGCGTGTACATGTGCCAGTGAAGCCATGGTATGCATATGAATGTTATTGTTGCCAACATTGGCAGTCACAGATGAACCAGTCGGATGGGCAATCTGAAATGTAGGAGTGATTGGCAGGGCAGATGAGTTGTTGCCAATCGATGATTGTCCAGAGCCAGAATTACTCGTTGGTCCAGTGGTTCTTGAATCGAGTGATGCTAGTTTTCGTAAAACTAATGTCGCAGTTGTCGGATCAAGTGATGCAAGTGATGATTTCATGGCCAAAAAATCGGCCAAGAAAGAGAGAAGAAAGAGAGAAGAAAGGGAGAAGAAAGAAAGAGAGACGATAGGAAGAGAAAGGACGATTTGAACAGACGCACAAAAGAATGGATAGAAAAGAGCAGATGGTTCTAACCACCATCATCGATGGTACGTTCGTTCAACTGCGCCCTCGCTCGGTTCTTTCACTTGGGGGCTGCAGAACTCTACAGTACCGGGTACATGAGACATGGGATAAATGTTCTTGAATTTTAATTTTCTCCATCTATCCTTTTATCTTTCAATCACTAAATTCATCCACTCAATTTTTGTACTTTTTGTTGTTCAAACTAAACTTTATTCGATGCACTTAACTTTAACCATTTCATTCTATACTTAGGACAAGTTCGCACTAGTTGCTTTAGATCATTTGAACAAAATGTCTCACTGGCTTAATGTTGACACTTACTATGATATCACTCAAATCATTTAATCAAGTTAAATTGGTTAAATCGCGCGCAGAAAGATTCTGGCTCTGTAAGATGAATTAAAAAAACAATGGAGATACATTATGAATGAACAGACTTTTGGTTCATACATATTTGACAAATGAAAAGTATACAACAGGAGGAAGAAATATAGAATTCTTTCACTCAAAACAACAAAGACAAGTCAATTAACATAATTAAAAGTCAATTTCAATTATTTCACGACGACTGAGTACTTCACAACTAAGCCGCTAGAGGGACGAGAGCACAGAGCGAGTCAGATGGTCCACAGCGACTGATGCAAATTCGGCTCGCTGTGAATTTATTATAAAAATATTGAAATGTCTTCAATCCTTCTATCCAAACAAGTTGTTTGTCTTGTATCACCGAATGTCTTCAATTCAGTTAAATTATCCGGTCGACTGATTCAAACAACTGCCATTAATTATAAACGTTGCAGATTCAATAAAAGACCTAAAATGCGGTCTTGGGAATTTCAAAATGAACCGGATTATACTCGAGAAAAACATGAACCAAATCGCAAGGTACCCTGGAAAGAATCTGTTTTACCCAAAGATTTAGCTGAACTTCGTCATAAATTTCCTGAATTTCTACCAGCATTTGATCCTTTCTATCGAAATAAATTGGCTCACAAGATTGAACGATCACACATGCTGGCCCGTCGTGGTGTAATTGATATTCCTGAATTTTATGTTGGATCAATCATGGCAGTCACTGTTTCAGATCCTGAGGCTCCTGGTCGAGTGTCTAGATTTGTTGGAATATGTATTTCACGAGATGGTTATGGACTTCGGGCAAATTTTACATTGAGAAATTACGTCGAACACGAAGGAGTTGAAATAAGATATGAAATGTACAGCCCTGTCATCAGATCTATCGAAGTACTTCGACTCGAAAAGCGTCTTGATGATCATTTATTTTATCTTCGAGATGCCCCACCTGAATATTCAACTATTCCTTTCGATTTTCAACCACTAGAGCATGACCCTACTCAACCGGTACCAGTCAACAAAATTAAAATTAAACTTAATCCTCCACCTTGGTCTCAACATTGGGAATGGGAATGGCCTGAACTTCATGGTATCGAACCTCCCACAGGTATCCATGACTATCAGTACAATAGATCGAGGAAACATCATCTTAAATATGAAAAATTCGACTTAATGTTGCAGTATCGTATGCACATACCTGAGGAAGATCAGCTCGAAATTTGGAATGATGTTCAAGCTCACGAAGAAAAGTTCAAAGAACTTCGTCGTGAACTGCGACGTCGACAATTTTTGAAGAGAAGTAAAGAAAACTAAAGAAACATCATTTATGCAACTTGTTCACCTGTTTGATGAAAAAATTTGTGCATTAGAATAAAGAAATGGCAACAACAACAAACAAATTGATACTCTTGTGCTTTAATTTCATTCGATTGTCTTGTATAATAAATCCGATACAAAATAAGAAAAATTGGTCAATTCGGTCTTCATCATTTTAATTTTGCCAAAAAATGAGGTAAGGATTGATTGTACAAGAAATGAATTCTGCACTTGCAAATAATTGCTGTACCCATAGTTATCCCCAAATAGATGAGCGAATGTTACTCATGGCTTTTTTGAATGCGGCATCAATCGAAGCCCAAACTACTGAAGGATGTTGAGTTGCGTCCACTTGTGTCAATATACCTTTGCTCTCGTAGTACTTGGATAATGGAGCAGTCTGTGTTTCGTATGCGACAAGTCTTTTACTCAATGACGCCTCATTGTCGTCGGATCTTTTCACAAGTGGCTCACCGGTGACATCATCTCTCATAGGTTGTTTAGGTGGACTAAAAACTTCATGATAAGTTCTTCCCGAGGCTGGATGCATCAATCGTCCAGTTATTCTACGAATAAGTTCTCCCCGGTCAATTTTAAATTCGATAACTGAATTCAATTTTGTATTACGTGTACGCAAAAGCTCATCAAGCTTTTCAGCCTGGACAACTGTTCTGGGAAATCCATCCAGAACAAATCCTCTTCTACATTCTTCTTTATCGATATTATTTGCAATTAATTTAACGACCAATTCGTCACTGACTAATGCACCAGAGTCCATGATAGATTTTGCATGCTGACCAAGAGGTGATCCAGAAGCTACTTCAGCTCTCAACATATCACCTGTGGCCAATTGACAAAGACCATATTTTTCTTTAACATTTTGAGCTTGAGTACCTTTACCGGCTCCAGGTGGACCAAGAAATATCGCTTTAAGACCTTGATTAGAAGCTGATAGTTGTGGTTTTTCTTTAGGTAATGCTTGAGCCATTTGTTCATACGATTAGAGAAGATCAAACAATAGTAGAGAGCACCAGACCTTTGGAAGGCAGGTATAACCGACAATTAATTACAGCTATGGCAAAAAAGAGAAAAGGAAAGAGAAAGAAAAAGAACTTGTTTTTTTTATTCATTGTGAGGGACCATCAACTCATTGTAACATTAAACTTCACCGCGGATGTATTTAAATTGCGCATTTCTACCCCAAAGATTAGACAGTCAACAAGTGACTTGTACCATGTCCATCTTTCAACATTCTCCATCATCTCCATAATTGTCCATTTTTACCCCAACCTTAAACAATGCGAACATTTTCAACCCTAACTATGGCCACTTTTTGAATGAGTTTCAACAGATGTCGCCATGTTAAAAGGTGACGAGCCACAACTCAGCTGGTAACTCTGTCTCTCAACTCCCATCCTTGTCAGTCACACATACTTCTCACCTTTTATCCGTCGTTAATTGGTGATCATAATATACATTTTATAAATTCTCAAATTATTATCAACCGGAAAAAAAGTTACACAATGAGTCTTCAATGGTCTCTTGTTGCTATTTTTCTCTACTTTGAAATAGCCTTTTTGGTTCTCCTTTTACTACCTATCATCTCACCTAAAACGTAAGTGACTTATTGTATTGTCAAGGTGTTAAATTACGCATTTAACTATCGACTATGATAAATTTTAACGTTGTTACATCATGATTAAATATTTACTTCTATTTCCAGATGGCAAAAGTTTTTCCGATCACGCTTTCTTCAGAGTCTTGGCAATCAGGCTAATTTGTACTTTGGTGGATTCCTCATCATTTTATCCTCATCATTTTAGTTCTTTTGTGGCTGGGTAAGACTGTCAACTTTAATGCTTTTTTTTCCTTGTCATTAATTACTTTTTTTTTGTTGTTGTTGTACATATTTATGTCTGTAACAGATTCTATTCGAGAAATGAGAAAGTATTCGGCATCACGTGAGGCGGAAATTGAACATGGACATCTTGATTCTGAATTACAGTTCAGCATGAAGTTGTTTAGAGCCCAACGCAATTTTTACGTTGCTGGTTTTGCATTATTTTTGTGCCTGGTCATTCGACGCCTTGTCCTGCTGATACAGAAACAGGCTCAGTTGATTGCCGAGAAAGAAGCTGCAATTTTACAAGCCAAAGGTGCATCCGAAGCGGCTCAGAAAATGCTTAAATCAACTACAACAGCAACATCATCAGGTGACGGTTCTGGTTCTTCAGAGAAGGAAGAAGTGGCAAAATTGAATAAAAAATTGAAAGAAGCTGAAGCTGAACTCTCCAAGTTGAGAACTTCTGAAGAAACACTGAAGAAGCAGGCCAATCAATTGAACAAAGAGTATGATCGTATTCTCAAAGTCAATGAAGAATTAGAAAAAAAGTATCAGAATGTTGTTAATTCTTCAGAAACACGTAAAGATCGTTAAAAACAGGCACCGTACAATGAAGAACTTTTGATCAATTGAATTTTCATTATGTGAGATTAAAATTGATTTAAAGTATATTAACATTGACATGCTTAATTTGCATTTGCTTGACTGCCCAGTACGTGAGGATAGCCTGATGTTGCTCAGACACTCCATCTGTCTGCCACTTTGCCGCCTTGCGAGTGAATAGCATACAAATTCGTCTGTCGATTGCACAGTCACACCTTTGGCCATTAGTCATCTGCATAAGTGCCCATCTTAATTCGTAATTACATCCGACTTCAATATTGACAGTCTGATCAGAACGAATAATCTTCCAGTTTATTTCAATTTCTACTGAAGCCAATCAATTTTGATATAATTCTGAAATTTCTAGTACGACTTGACTTGTCACTAGTCCTACGGCATTTTATTTACTTCCAGACATACTTTCCAATACTAGAGTATTCAAATCAACTGATCGATTAACAAGCAATCAAAAATGGCTCTTCATATGCCCAATGATTCATGGTTAACAAGTGTATGTATTATTCATTGACCAGCTTACCTGTCTTAAATCCTTGACTGAAATTACTTCTGATTGCCAATTGACCTTGCTTTGGTAGGTATTTGCAAGTGTAGACAAAGATAGATCCGGAAATATAAGTGCATCGGAATTACAAGCTGCTCTTAGCAATGGAACATGGAAACCATTCAATCCTGAAACAGTGCGCATTTTTGTAAGTTACCCCATTGACATGGAAATAATGACCACACCATGTATATGATATTAATTAATGTAATTTTTTAATTGCAGATTGGCATGTTTGACAAAGATAACTCTGGTACGGTAGATTTTCAGGAATTTAAGCAATTATGGAAATATGTGACCGACTGGCTTAATTGGTGAGTTTATACAACTTGTGGCAGTTCCGACGGTTTCTGATTGATATTTTCTTCTCACATGTCTAAGCTTTCGAAGCTTTGATCGAGACCAATCTGGAAATATCGACATTAATGAGTTGAAGCAAGCTCTTGGGAGTTTTGGTTATCGGTTGAGCGATAAATTTTACCAATTGGTTGCTCGAAAGTTCGACTCAGACGGCTCAGGAAAGATATATTTCGATTCATTTGTCCAGCTTTGTGTAACATTGCAAACAATGACTTCAGCATTCCGCACTTACGACACTGATCAGGATGGAGTAATTACCATTCCTTATGAGGAATTTTTGTGTTTGGTATTCAGTGTATGTATGCGATTGACACCAAATCAACGTGCGACTTAAGCTAATTTATCTATTCTTTTACTTTGGTTCCTCTGTTACCACTGTTTCATTCGACGTTTCTAATAAAATTAGACACTCCAATGATACAGATCTTTCATTTCTCAGCTCCCTCCTCATCCAATCAATAAATGGTCCAATTACATTTGCAACTAATGCTCCTTGAAATGGCATCTTTCCTTATAACTTTTTTTTCTCTCTTAATTATTGTGAGTGTTGCAATTGATTGACGCTACAAGCGATGAAGGTTCGAGACTTCAAAGGAAAAAAATTGGTTTAATTTGACATAAAAATGATATTGAATATGCCAGAGAGTGTCTCTTTACATTCACGTCTTTGTGGAGACTTGTCTGTTCATTATGAACTTTGTCTGACTTTATTCTTTCTTCAGATTGAATACATTCGGCTGATTCTATTTGCTATTCCTGTTCTTCGTCATCTAGTCTTTCAAGTTAGTGTCAACTGCTTCAAGCTACAATTCGAGAGTACGATTATTACACGAGATATGGCGCTAGTTCTAGTTCTAGTTATACTTATCAATGATATTTCTCTTGGACTTTTCTCCTCCGAAACTCATCGAATTCCCTGTGACACTTTAATTTGCTGTATATTTATGATTCATCATGTGTCTGACCTGTTTTATTTTGCCTTTGCAGGGTAAGAATTCAGTTAAACTGTCCCTTGTGAACGAAAAACGTGCTGATGAGAAATTCAACTGTCCATGCGACGCGCGACAAATTCGAAAAGAAGAACCAACAACAACATCAGCAGTTGCAATGAAAAGAGTTTGCGGACATTTTTTTTTTATTTAAAAAAATTCAATTCGATGCATGTGCACACATCCTGTGAGCAAAGAACCTTGCATCATTATGGCATGACTTGAAAAAATGATTGGTCACCAGTCAATATTTTGGTATTGTTACTGAGAGTGATTTGGTCTTGCAATTTTTAAGTACAACCTGCAGTTTACAATAATCCTCTGTCAGTATCCTAGGAAAAAAGGGTATATTTGTTGAGTGAAATTACTCGAACCTGCTTGTCACTTACTTTTTTTCGACGCTTTCGTTCTGTAGTACCTTTTGACAGTCGGCAGTTGGCAGGTACATGCGATGTAATCATGAAGCGTATAAGAAAGAAAAACACTCAAAGTGGCGAGTGCCAGGTGCTGAGACTTTGTCGGCAAAAAGAACCTTTAAGAAGGAGAAGAAGAAGAAGAAAAATAGACGAAAAAGAAGAAAAAGAATAAGTTTTCTCTCTGACTCTTTCCGTGCCGATACAACTCGAACAATATGAAAGGACCCGAATGAAAGGAATGAATTTTCATTTTGCAACAAAAAGACAACTTTACGAGTTCCAGTAGGAGGAAAAAAGTGAAAAAAAAGAAATAAAAGGTAATGTGACAAAGACATTTTGTTTATTGCTTCAAATATTTCATCTGTCCATTGAATCTCCTCCAATTGCACAAATTATCCAGTGAGTGAATTTTGCAAGTTCATTCATCGGCCTACACGACCTGCAATGAAATGGAGATATATGACTCTTCAATTCAAATGAGTAGAAAAAAAAGTCACAAAGCACAAAGTACAAGGCGAATACAGATAGAAAAGGACGAATAAGAAAAGTAAAAAGTAGTAGAAATACTCGGTAGAAATCGACTTTGATGGTAGAATCGACCTTGCCTTGTGTGCAACTGTGAAACTGTGAACTACATATACATGCTACCTTCAAAGTTAATGTACTTGCATATGGACATGAAAAATTCATCTTTTCTTTCATATACAGGACACAAACAACCTCAGTGATAATCGATAATATGCATGGTGAATTGCTACATTCATCACTTAAACACACTGACACACACTGGCAACTTTGGTCCTCCTTTCCTTCACTTTTATTCTTTCTCTTCTTTTCTCTTCTTTATCTTCTTTTTGCCTTGTTGTACCTTATTTTGGATCTTGGATCTTGTTGTGTCTCATGTTGTATTCTTCTTCTTCTTCTTCTTCTTCTTCTTGTCCTTCCTCTTCTCACGAACTTGCATTCTGTATCTATGTTATCTACGCGATCTCTTCTAATTCTACCAATACTAGCAACCGATAGAACAAACAGAACAAATACCAACAACAAAGAACAAATTCTTTTTCCCATATCAACACAACAGTGAAAATGATCAATTTTTTATCCTTTTATTCTTTTCATTCCTTTGTATGTGGCAAAAAAATGCCTAGTTGTTTCTGACAGAGTCTTTAACTTGACCTGAAATTCGGGCAGAAGCATTAAGATTCTCATCATTCTTCATTTACTTGATTGATCACAATTTCACGAGGGTCTGGCTGAACGAATCGAGAAAAATGAGCAGCTTGCAACTTGAATCGTAGGCTTAAACCTTTACACTTGTTTCGATGAATTATTCGAAGTGTAATTGATAAAGTTAATGAATCGAAAGTTGTCCTGAGTCAGATGAAGAGAATCGATGAATTCACCCTTCAAGTGTAATGCTCAAGTGAATGAGGTGAATGAATGTCGTTGCGACTAATTAAATGAATTTACATGTAGACAAAAAGCAAAGTGTTTACAAGTTCACTCGAGTGAATTAAGAACCATTCCTTTGGTCCAAGTGACTTCAAGTCGCATGAGAAAAGATACAAGAATGTAACCATGTAAAGATGAAAAGATGGAAAGGTGAAAGAGTTCAAGTGAGGCAAAGATGGAAAAGGAAAGAGAAACATAAGGTGAAATAAGGTGAAATAAGGTGAAATTGGGAAAATAGGAAAGACCTTCCCTCTATACATTATCAAGTGGGTGAATTGAAATGTATTGTCAACAATCAACAGTCAACAGTCAACATCAAATTCACCAGGTCACAGGCAATGGGTAAAATGAGTTGCAGATGAATATGATTGAATGCATACTGATGTATTTATGCTTGGATGCATGAATGCTCAGATGCTGAGATGCTCAGATGTTGAGAATGTTGAAATGTTCACAGGCATCGCATCAATTGATGCATCGGAACATTGATGGCAGTTGGCTTCTTATTCACGGTGTCCGATCATTTATTGACGACCTTTGCAGTATTTTCGACCGACTTGATTCCAAGCAGGCGAGTACCAGTCGGACCTTTATTGCCCCAAGGAATGGAATAACTGTCAGCCTTAGTGTCATTCTTAGTGTCAAGCTTACTGTCAGACCGGCCCAAAAGGACCAAAAGGACCAAAAGGACCAACAACGGCAAAAAGTCCAATAGGACCAATAGGTTTATATTTATGCGAAACAAGAAAAATAAAAGATTACTTTGACTTATTTTCTACCCAATGGAAGGAGGATAAAGCTCAAAAGTGACCTCCGAAGGAAAGAACGAAAAAAAGAACGAAAAAAAGGAAAAAAGGAAAAAAAGTTTAGTTAGTAGTTTACAAAATCAACGGTCTACCGGATAACTAGACCAAAGTAGATCACATCAGCAAACAATTGTTAATAGTGTACTTTCGTCCTTGTTTCCTTTGTCCTTGTGCTGTTACACGTACACTCGAGGTTGAAATGGCTGAACAGTCCAACACTCAGGTGGCTGAAGAGTCCAATAGTCTGACACTCCGATCCAATTGGATGAAAGAACAGACCGAAGTTGAAACAAAGGAACGAAAGAAGGAAAGAAGGAAAAAACGAATGAACCGATGAACGAAAGAACCAACAAAACACAATAGACAGCTCAATGCATTTGCCTCTCAAATGGCCTAATGTTACTTTGGTTTCTTTTGTGTACATTTGTGTATCATCTTATTTGTGTGTATTTGTCTGTCACAGTATACTTTTATCTTTTGTCTTATCCTTTGTGTCCTTTTGTACCTTTCTTTCTATCTTTTTGTTTCTCAATGGTCACAGCGATTTCATCACATTGTAGTATGATTGAATATATATTTGTTCTTTTCATTTAACCAAAGCATAAGTTGATGTGTCACAGAATCACCTTTTGGATTGTGCAGTGTTGTTTGCACCAATAGAAATAGTTCTAGTTGTTTTTGTTGTTCTAGTTGTTCTAGTTGTTCTTGTTGTTATTTTTTTTGTTTTGTTTTTTTCCTTTGACGGCCTTTTGAATTCTTTTATTAGCAGCTGCCAGACGTGACGTTCACTTTGGCTCATCGGTTGAGATGCGGGATGTAAGATGCAAGATGCGGGATGCAGGATGCCGCAACTCGATACAAGAAGAGAAGAAAAGATATGAGAAATACCACCATCAAGTGAATGGTGTCAGTGTAGAGGGTGTAGAGGTTTTTGAGGTTGTACAGGGTGAACAGAGTGTGTAGAATGAGCTTGTTCTCTTCACAAGTCGAATTGTTGTATTTGTTGTATTTGCTGTATATTTGTCGCGTATCTCGATCTTCTCAGTGTCACCTTGAAGAGTTTGTCAGTGCACAATGAATGGCAGATGGAAGAAAAAAAGAATATTCATGTTTCCTCATGTCTACGTCTTGACATGTTCGCCACATGTTTCAGACAAATCATTTCATGAGTACTCATGAGTTACCATATTATGAAATATCTTTTCGTCTCTTCATATGTAAGATAAAGTACCTCCATGTTTAAGAAGAATCGTTTTGAGTAAAACAAGTACAAATCTTTCATGAAGCTTGTAAATGTGGGTTTTATGGCTTTCATAGGTTTCATAGGTTTCACGAGAGTACACAATTCTGATGAGACTTTTTGTCAGCTGTGCCAAAATTCTCTTCTGCTCTTCTCTTTAAACCTTCTAAGTAGATGTCTCGTCGAAAGGCACCTGCATTTAATGGAATTGTATCCTTGCCAGGTCGGATTTGACATTGTACCGATGCAAATACTGGCCTATGATCAGATGTCGTCACTCCTCTAATTGAATCGTAAGCTAAACATGTCACATGACCAGGTCTTTTAGAACGAACAAGTATTCTATCTGTATAGGAAGGAACACGTTGAAATTCAACATCGTATTCATTTTGATGAAGGATGTGTTTAAATGTAGGTGGAAATGTCACATCACCCACTTCACTGAAACCAGTAAAAACAGATCCTTCTGATATACCTCGAGTCAATTGATCTGCATCTAATAATGGTTCAAATGAATTAGGTTGTGGTGAGTTTTTTATTTTATCCAACAAACTGATTGCTTCTTCATATGACCTTTCAACACGAAAATTGAGATCACCAACCCAAAAGCAAATGTCATAACGTCCAGTAACATCTTCACTTATGTATCTTGGTTTAAGTGGTCTCAAGTTACGAGGTAAATCGATACTAGAGATAATTTTTTCATATTGTTCTTTGCGATATTTGTTATTTTGTTCGTGAGCGGGTAAATGTGAATTGATGAATAGAAATGTCGTGCCAAAGAATTGAAAGGATATTGCAACAGCTCCTTTAGTTTTTATCATATTCATTGAGGAAGGCCGTGTGTTGTAGATATCATCTTCAGGAGATGAAAAGAACCAGATTAAATCTCGCCTGACAAAAATGGCCAGACAAAGAACACCATGAGATACACAATGAAGTAGAACATGAAGGGCCGATTGTTGTTTGCATTCTTGTTTCCAGTTCGGTCATTTCACCATGAACTCCTTCCTGTAGAGCAATGGCATAAATGTCAGGCACATACATCAATGCCTCAGGTAATAACAAATCATTTAACTCTTCAGGAGGTTGATTTCCAGACATATTCCATGTGATTAAGACGATATTGACAGTGTTGCTTGGAAAGTAACGAGTAAGTTCATCACTACCCAAAATTCCATCCTTTACATGATCAGAAGAATGACAAGGTAGTTTATGATGAGATTTACGGTTAAATATATTCTTAAACATGATGGATGTCTTTTATAAATTGCTCCAATAAGTATACAATAACAATAACATCAACCAAAATAACATCAAGGCACAATTGAACATTATCATGCAGGCACAAGTTAAGTCACTTTACACAAATGTCACAGTTACAGTCAATGTCATTCGTAAAAGTGCAAAATATTTCAAATCAAAATGAAATAAAATATACTTTCACTTTTTGACGTTAAGTACGTTTGAGTGACTTTGAAAAGTATAAATGAACACACACATACACAAGCATATACACATGAACACGCGAATACACATGAACACTTAGATCATGTGTACAAGTTGACTTGTAGGGCGAAGAGAAATTTAAAAGGGATGAAAGGATGAAGAGACACAAGCAGTGTGTGAAATAAAGAACCTGCTTTTGTTCAAGATGCATGGGTTGGAAAAAACGCAGCAACAGTGAAAAGAAGAACTAACACTGAAAGAACAAAAATAAGAACAAGAACAGCTTGATCGAGCTGCTGAGAGTAAAGCTGGGGAAAAAAAGTGCACAAGTGAATGTGACTAAAAGAACGTGAAAGAAACTGAAAGAAACTGAAAGAGGTTGAAGAGGCTGAAGGCTGAAAACGATTCACTCAAAGAATGTTCACTTACTTGACATCCTAGATTTCCGACCAGAAATGACCTGCTTCGAGCCTGCTGAGCGAGAATTGGATTAAGTGAACCGTTTGATGAAGGAGGCGATGAAGTTTGCTGCTGAGTAACTTGTCCTAAGCGAATAGATGACTGATGAGTCGGTGTTCCCTGAGAAGTGTTACTTGTACTTCCACTAGAACATTGTCCACTAGTTTGTGATGATGATGTTTGTGATGTTTGTGATGTTTGTGATGTCTGCGGTAGCTGACATAACTGAGGTACTTGAGGTGATTGCGATACGTTTGATACATTTGGTACATTGGGTACGTTGGGTATAAAAGGTCCACTAACACTGGTAGACACAATTGATGCAAGTGCTGCAGTTGCACCGGGCAAATGTTCTAGAAATGGATTAGTTGACACAAATCGCGGACTTTCTGTGTAAGTTCGATTAGAACCAGTCGGATCGTTGGATCCTTTTTTACCTTCAATGTCCATCATTGACATTGAAAAAAGTGTCCGTGTGATTTATCTGTTGTTCCTGATGTTCACGGTAACCGTGAACAGTTGAATAAATTGATGACTTGGTCCAATCCAGAAGCAAAGTACACCAAATCATCTAACTTAGTAGATAAAGAACGAAAGAAAGAGGGACTCTACTACCTTCTTCTAACAGTGTTGTCATGTGACAAGCAACGAGTCTCTTTTATCCACTGGTGAACTAACGACAACTCATACAACATACAACACACGACATGTGTATAAGTGAACACACTTCGAATCAACCTGCTCATGCTCTCGACATCCTACTCATGCTCTCAGAACCTGGTTGAACAGAACTCATCATCAGAACTGTTTGAGAACAACCCTTACGCAGTCTCCATACCTTAAGTTAATTCGCGTCAAAGTCCCTTTTACTTTCGCTCTTTACTGTGCCTTGTTTATTTCACTTGCTATTTAATTCAATTGTACTTCTTTATTTTACCACTTTGTCCTTTTCTTGGCCCATGATGACAAATAATGGTGGACATGCAAACACGCACTTTTCTCTCTTGATAATGTGATTAGCTAAACACTTTTAATCAAGGAGAACCAGTGAAACATTGGCAAGCTGTTTGTTTCTACTTGTTTCTACTGTCGAATTAGCTTTTGAACTTTGTTGGGACATGTGAACTTTCTCTATCTTTTATTTTACTTGTTTTTCATGCCATTTGACCAAGTTGAGCAAGTTGAGCAAGTTGAGCGATGTGAGCTTTATGCATCAACTGTTGTTATATGAAGGTCGAATGTTGAATGTCGAATGTCATTACATGTTGAATGAAGTGATATTGGATTTTTTTTTATTCTTTCCTTTGGTCTAAGTACTTTTTCCAAGTGATCCAAGAGTCACATTTTTTTCTGTCTTTCTCTCTTTCTGTCTTTTTTCTTCAGGTCTAACTCTTTCTGCTAAGTTGACTTCATCAACAACCACATTGACTTATTCACTCATTCATTGGTTTGAACTCGATGAATACTGACTAAATTAATTTCCATTCTTTACTCCTGTAAATTCAAACATGTGATTCAGTTAACATGATGACTGATTGTCGTATAGTTCAATCAATCTCCAAGTCAATTTTCTTCTTACTCTCACCAAAACAAGAAGAGGGAAAAAAAGAAGACAAATGAAAACACCTACTCATGTTTGAATATAAATCGAATAGAACAATTTTGCCCAACTTGCACTAGGTCACGGGTGAATGAAGAAAAGAAAATATAAAAAATAATATTGTCAGCAAGAATCATGTCGGCGATTCAGGATTTAACGCTTGGTTGACTGGTCTGAAATGTTCATTGTGTCATTTTACTAATGAAAAGCCAGCCCAGCGACATTGGCCCTCATGTTGAGTGTTGAATGAACAAGAAGCGGATTTATATCAAGTCGACAACATGCCTCAGTAATTAAATAATTTTATGCATAGCAGCTACTTTCATCGCCTTACAAGGAAATAGTGAACGAGTAGAGAGGGCAAGGAAAAAAGAATACAAGAGGAAAGAACAGGCAAGAACAGGCAAGAGAACAGGAGTGAAATTTTCTTCATTAGCTGAAAGAGTGAGAGTAGAAAGAAAAAGAGAAAGAAAAAGAGAAAGAAAAAGAGAAAGAAAAAGAGAAAGAAAAAGAGAGACCAATTCAATGGTGAACAGTGGTGAAGTTTTCCTTTGAAAAAACATAATCAACATTCCTGTCAGCTAATTATTCCCCTTTCTTCCGACTTTGGGTGACGGGAGAATCGAAAATCGATTTTTTCTTTCCTTCTTAAAAATAGACTATTCGACTCTTTTTTCTCCCTCGGCATCAATTTAACCTGAAATATGATGTTGAGCAAAAAGTTTTCTTATAATTTTCTATTTGCTATCAGTATCAGTGTAATCACAACATCTCAATCATAACCATCACACTTTATTTTCCATAATGACGACATAATTACCTTAAATCATTGTATATATCCACAAAATTTTCCTTCTACAATTCGAAGGGTGAATTTTGCATACTGATTGTTCTTTTAGAAAGTGAAAAGTAGATTGAAGTGATTCAACTGTCCTTGCTGTATGAAATCCATGCCTCAGGTACTTTTATGATGGAAAAGAAGCAATGGATGCAAGGATAAGTACAGAGGATGAGGAAGAAAATGTATGACCTTTGGCTATGACTTGAAGATGTTAAACTACTGTCTGCATTTTCTTACCAAGAATAAAAATAGTCAATATGAAAAGAGTCAAGGAAAAATAGATTCAACTGAATGTGACGATCATTGGACGAGTCTTTGAAATAACGTCAAGAATGAAATGTCAGATTCGTGCGATGAATACAATCTGACCGGTAATACGATGAGCATCTGTATTTTCCACATCAATTCAACAGTCCAACTTCTATCATCATAACATCATGAACAATGGGACAAACTACGAGTTAAATTGACCCAGTTGCCACATCATTTTTCCATTTTTGGCAGGAAGAAGCAACTTCGACTTATTTTCAACGTCAATTTTGGTTTCATCAGTCAAACCTCGCATCAAAGTACTTTCGCTCACGCTCTTTTTATGCTGAGATCATTATGAAACTCCCACTCGTTCGTGATGAACTTGTTGATGTTTCCATTTCTCCTGAAAAGCTGGCAAAAAAAAAAAAATCATCCTCTTCTTAATCTGTGCCCAAGGATTTGATGGACTCTCACAATTCTCACTCTGAAAATTGTTCTTTGATGGCTGCCTTAGTGTCTATTTATTTATCTTACTCAACTAATGGTGGTAGAATTTTTACATCAGTCAGCAACAATTGTAACCTTAATTCACCTGCTTACTTATTTTGTCTCGGTCAATATTTATTCATTTCAAATTCTACCCTTTTCAAATCTTGTATATATTCAGTCCATTTGTGGAAATAATCTTTTCCACTCTTCCGATATTTTTTGTTCACTTGTCACCTTTCCATATATTTACACATATTTCATCCTCATCATATTCTGTTCACGGGTAAAATCGAATTTTTTCTCACGTTTGTTTGTTCGACATCCGATAGATGGGACTGAAAAAAGTTCCTGTTGTTAGGACACTCTTTTTCCAACTGACAATTTCGACATGACTTTGTAGAAAAATAATTGGAATCACACATTATGATGTAATTACCGGATTTTTCGATTGTTCGAATGTTATTACATGTTTATGTAAGATCCTGATGATGAAACTCCAAGTAGAGTAATAAATATTCGAATGATAAGACTGGTCGATCTTGAATTTGCTTGTGATTTCATGAGATTATGCAAACTATCGATTGACACCATCCGAATGGACAGATTAGAAGAACTTGAGGGTATTTTCATAAAAAATTCAATTCACCACCATATAATATCATTTTTTTGTAGTGAAGATACTTTATAAAAGGTAGGTTTTGAAAATGATTGACACAAATCCCACGAACAGAGACTTCTCAGTGATGATAATCTCATGG
The DNA here is from genome assembly GCA_030280995.1 of Hemileia vastatrix. Classification (NCBI taxonomy): domain Eukaryota; kingdom Fungi; phylum Basidiomycota; class Pucciniomycetes; order Pucciniales; family Zaghouaniaceae; genus Hemileia; species Hemileia vastatrix. Next base: position 132,880 of record JASXTE010000056.1, read on the forward strand.
ATGAATGGACAAACAGGTGGGAGTTGATTCGCTGAATGGAGATTATGCATTTCATGATATTATCTTCAAGCAATAAGCTGGGTCTCTAGGATGATGTTGGTGTTACCTTTTTGAGAATTTAAAGTCTCTCTCTCTGGTGATGCGAGATTACTTCACTCGATTCATCAGAATCATCTAAAAAATACATCCATGAGGATGTACATCCGATAAATGAATATGACTTATACATGTATTCGCCTGAAGAAAAGTTCTACTAGACCTAAAAGCAACGGATTTGGTGTAAAGATCAGATTAACCATCTCTGACTTTCATTGCATGCACTCATCATGCAAGTGATCATGAAACTTTTTTGTCGATTCCAAAAAGTGCGATTCTTCGCATGCAAACACCTGTCAAAAGTATATAAAGAATATAAATCCCCAGGATTAGGAAAAGTGACACGATTCTTTTCCCGACCTCATCAAAAACAATGTATGATGATAGATTGCAAAGTATTTCATATTCAAATGAAACAACAAAAGGAGTGATTTGTTGAAAATTTCATCTCCACTGCCGATGATTTTGATTTTTTACCCTTACTCTTGGACTTGTAGTGAACTTGTAGACTTGACAATCATTCTTATTCTCTCATCTCTACTTACACACGACACATTCAACAACATTTCTCAGTCAATCACGTTATAATTACGTCATTTGCTAAAATTCTCTCACCGTGACGATATGATATCATAATGAGATTGCGAATAACTTTAAATTAATTCAGCCAATCAATTGAAATGAAAGACAAATTTTGCCGAAAAAGTTTTAACTGATTGTGAAATTGAGCTGGTGACCATCAGCGTAAGAAGCAGCTTGTGACCTTTTTTTCAGTGTAGATAACTCCTTTAAAGGAAAAATACAGGACATGCCCAAGTTTGTACAACAGGATGATGTTAAAGCATGTTAAAGCATGTGTCAAGATGTGCAAAGATACAGATTCTAGAATAACAAATATTACGATTGGTCAATTGAAAAGATAAGAAAGTACTTGACTAGTCAAGAAAATTAATGACGATTAAAAATGACTAAAAGACGGGTTGACGAGTATTCGGTGAGTCTTGTGAAGGAAAAGTGAAGAAGGAACACTCCTTGGGCGATGAAATACTCTTCCTTCGTGATGTTGGATGAGATGAATCTATACTTCGGCCTGTTTGGCAGGTGGATCAACAGGTAACAAGTAACGACGAGTAACGAGTAACGAGTAACAGGTGTCGTAGATGTATTTGAGTAGTCAAGTAAATTTCTTTCATACTCGTTGTTGACCGCAGGATCACCTGTTGCTCGTTCAACTGTGAACTTTGTACACAATGAAGGTACAAATGAGTTGAAAGAAATTATTATCCCAAGTGAGAAAAGAACTCATATAAGATACTCATACTCATCGTATAGTATATCATATCATATCATATACTTATTCATTTTCATTTTGGGTAAAATTGTTAACTGTAGACAAAGTGTTGAGTAATGCGTGCTCTAGACATGAGCAAAGTATCACTTGCTTATTATCCAAGTCGTGAGTGATGTGCTGGATATTTCTTTTGATCAAAATGCATAAGTGGTCAGAAAGGATCAGCACCAGCATCGTCATCTACTACAGCAACATCAGCACATTGAAAAAGAAAAATTGAAACAAAAAAAACTACAACAACAACAACAACAACTACAGCTCAAGCACCTGCAGCTGGTTTTTCAAGTGACTACCGTTAAATTGTATCCAATGAGTTTCTGATAGATCGACTGATCAACTGTACACATTGTGTACATTGATTATTTCATCGAGTCACTTAATGTTGTCGAGTTTTTTCTTTTCTTCTTTCTTCATTCTATTCAATGAGTTCTAAGTTGTAAGGTACTTTCACTTCTTTTATCTTCGTGTAGGGAGGTTATTTTTAGGGTGTCGGCTAAAGGAACCAACCCACATCTCTTTCCCACATCCACAAGAAAGAAAATTGAGGAAAGACATTCAACAGTCAGCTTATTTCTCTCTCTCTCACATTGCTTGCTCACTCTTTACGATGGCAAGTTTGAGTCAACATCACCAAAGTGCTCATCAACACGTGATTCAAGTTCAGCAGCATCCTCATCCCTCTCATCATTCAATTCCATCATCACGATCACCTGTTTCCACAGCTAACAGTGGATCGACGAACATACCTGATATGGAATTTGTTTCAACTCGATATGGTTTACTACGAATATCACAAGCAGTTATTTCACTCCTTGCATTGATTCTCGTCCAATCAACAGGATCATGTTGGGCTCATTCATATCACAATCATAATTTTTTTGCATCAACAGCATCTTTTTCAATGATCTTTGCCATTATCATTATGATAATATTCTGCTTCCGTGTTCAAGATGTCATTGATCGTTATATCAATTTACCCTTAACTTTATGTGTTACCGAAGCAATTTGTTGTGTATTTTATGCTATTGCATCTGTATTACTCATTGTATCATACTGTCCTCGAAGTGGACTTAATTTTATATCCAAAATTTCATCTGTAAGTTTTAATTGTGTCAACTTAATTACAATTACTTTCTCTCATTTAATGACATTTGATTAATAATTTACATTCGCGTTGCAACATCAATCATTGTGATTGTTAAACAAATGGCATAAACTTTCGTTACTCGTGAAAATTACGCTACACTATGATTATTTTTTGCTGAATGTACACTTTTTCTTTTTTCTTTTTCTCCTTCTCTTGACGAACAAGTTAAATGAACAAACTTTTCATGATGATGTTTAACTTTTACTTAACTTATTTTCTTTCTCTTTCACTTTCTTTCCTTTGAATTCATCCTGTTGATCTGTCTTGTATTTTTCTCTTTTCAGATCCTTGGAATTTTAGGCAGCTTTGCTTTTGGTTATGCAGCTCAAATTTCCTACGCGTGGTTCAGAACAGGAAACTTACCGGATGCAGTGTAAAGACCATCGCCATTGCTTGTCTTACAAAGTGCTACAAAGTGCACTAGAAACATACAAACATGTAAAGTGTAAGCTGTAAACTGCAAACTGACAAGTAAGAGAAGTAAAACCAACAAAAAGTCGATGGGGGAAGAAAAAGATGTGACAGAAACAGAAGTCACATATGTGTCTGTTGAGTCTTTTCCTTTCTTCTCTTTTCTTTTACTTGGTTCTTTTACTTTGGTTACTCGATGTGCCTTTCTTCGGCATAGAAGAAACTTTTAAACTTGATGAATGGCATCTTGTGAACGATTTTTTTACACTTCACCCACCCAACTTCACCCCACATTCTATTGTTGTCTTGGTTGTGCAATAGAACAAAGGAAAGCAACCAAATATCTCTCTTTACCATCGTCCGGGAATTCTCTGCATGCTTTTGTTCTACCATCTGAAGCATCTTTTAATTGTTCTCTTTCAAGTTCTTTTTCGAGATATCACTGAACAAAAATGTCTCCTTGCACCGGTTTAAATTAACTTTACATCCTAAATTCTTTCGGTCTTTTGTGAACTTTTTTCTTTTGCTTTCTTTTAAAAATCTTCTTTATCGTTAAATTACATCCGACTTCAAATGTATCTGACTTCCGCAAATAAACTGTCGTTGTTGAACCTTAACGACTGATCAATCAGATTAACGGCTTGAGGAATTCTTTGCAAAAAATACTTTTATCTTTTTAATATTGATGACATGGAAAATTTCTCCAATTTGTCAAAACTGATGCATTTGCATTTTCATATAATTCTTCAACTTTAACCAATTTTCAAATAAAGACTTGCACTAATTCATCAACAAATTAACTTGACAGGATAGTTCAATGTGACACTAAACAGTCGTTACATATCATGTTCGATGGTTGACAAATTGAATTTTCTTGACGTTCGACGAGCAATTCGTCTCTCTCTGCCAGTGACATGGAATTCGTCTCTCTACAGAACTGTGGTCATCATCTTTTACCCTTTGGGAAATATCAATTTGTGTCTTCAAAGCACGTTTACTCTTGTTAAACGACTTTTACCGTTAGTTTGAATTTCCACTTCTTTGCTAGATCTTTCGAATGTATCAAGCATACTTTCAACTCTTCAATTTGATAGAATGGTCCTAATGTTAGATGTTTTGCTGAAACATTTGTGTATTGATGAGAAAAATTACAAGACAAAAATGCTTTGACAGACAAAATTAAGAAATGATAAGTTTGTGTGTAAAGACTGAAACGGCAAATCAAAAACTTGGTCTTCCTTTTGTTTTAGAACTTTTCGAGATGTGAGGACATCTGATGGTTCAATGCACTCTCAAATGGTCTTTTATTCACTTTAAAACCTGTATCCACTCAGTCAAACTCAAGTTTAACGTGATTAGGCCAAATTCAATTGCATGCTTTTATTTTAAAGTGCCTTGTCGTGGCACAGAATTTGTCAAATCGATAAGACTGCAATGTACAAGTGAATTTGTAGTTGGCAATATGACTGGAAAATTATAAATGTGTTCTGTACGAAGACCAGAACCAAGCTACAAATATTTGGTTCGATGTTTACTATAAAAACACATCTGTTGAATTTTATAGTCAAATTTAATTTTTAGTCAAAGTGGCAATCTGAGTTTGGTCAAGTTCTCTCAGTCTAATTTTTCCTCATCAAAATGAAGTGAATATTTTTAACATTTCAAATTGTGTGGGTATATTTGTAATTGAGTTGAAGGTTCACTTGAAAACATTCTACAAAAGATGTTATAAGATGTTTTAATGTCATCTGTAGGCGAAAATTTATAAAAATTTAGATAAATGAGTTCGTGATTTCACCAGGTTTTTCAGATGATTAGTGAATTTTTAAACACATATGATTTGTTTCCAGGAAAACCAGTTTTATCTTGACAAAGTACATTTTGCCAGAAACAGCTTTAACGACAAATGATACATGGATATCAACTTTAAAGTCAACAACAGAGTCACTGGTACAGCAATTCGATTTACCTGATCGATGTTTGACACCGATATCATTGCATGATCGGCACAGATTCTTTGTTTTAAAGTTCAATATTAGCAAATATCTTGAACAGGCTATTCGCTGTCACCTTTTAAGAATAAGGACCAGGAAGGGATGAATTCGTCCACCAGCTGGTGTTCGTGGTTTTACTTCTCATCAGTGATCACCAAATCGCTCATCACTCATCCTCATCTTTGCCTCTCTCGGACCTAATACTCATTTTTCTTCAATCAACATTCTGAGGAATCTCACATCAACTTATGGCTCGATCAGGTCAACAGCAATTGAATTTAGAACGTGACATTTCTCGAGTGATTGAATTATTGGAGGTAATGATATTTGATTATCCTCATTCCATCTCTCCTGCTCTAACCTTTTTGGCCCATTTTGCCTATTAAAATATTCATCTTTGTATGAATCTTTTCCGACAGTCAATTGATATAATTGAATTCTTCTTTTCTTTGGATTATAGAAATTACAACGCACCGAGTACAATGCATGGCTCGGCAAGGATGTTTCTGTGGAGAAACTGCGTCAGCTTCATAAAGTATGTCTCTGATCTCTTTGACACCAAATTCTAAGTATACATTGAAATGATTTCTCACCAACAATTTTTTCCTTCAGGTACTAAGGAGTGACTTTTTCTCTACTGTTCGACAAGTCTACGAAAAAGTGTATGAGAATGTTGAAATATATGGTTCACCCGATATTCGAGCAAATGCATGTGCTAAAGCAACAGTAGCGGTGTTTGCTGCTGCTGATACGACTGATACACAACCGAGACTGGTTCAATTGCCCAAAACTGAGGAAGGCCTTGGTTTCAATATCATGGGTGGAAAAGAACAAGGATCACCAATTTACATCTCACGAATTATTCCTGGTGGTTTAGCTGATCGCCAAGGTGAGCTGAGAAAAGGTGATCACTTGTTGGCTGTGAACGGTATTTCTGTTGAAAATGAATCTCATGAAAGGGCAGTTGAATTGCTAAAGACAGCCACTAATCATGTATCATTGGTGGTTAGACATGCTCCAAGGTTTCTCAATGAAATGGAATCGCATTATGATCAGATCAGGTCACAACGTAACGTCAAGTAAACATCTAAAGAAAATTGTTGAATCAAATTTGCTTTCGATATGCACCAACATCAGTTGAAATCCACTCATCGTTCCATCCTTCACAAATGGACTCGCAATCAGATTGATGTTAAAATCAATTTTTGTACATTTGAAAATGGGAAAAATCAATAATCGACTGATATGACTTTGGAAAAAAATTCACTTCAACTACCATCTTTTCAGAGAAAGGAATGATTTACTCATAAATTTACCCGGTCCATGTAAAAGCATCTCATATACATTGTATATTGAAAAAATAAACTGCCATCAAACGTATTTCCAACGCATACTACTCTTGTGTTAACTTTCCTGTCTTAACAAGCATCTCCCTAAGGAATAAACATGTTTTCAGTCTACAAGTTGTAAAGTTTTCTCAAAATATATTTTATTCAAATGTATAGTTTAGACTCTCTACAGAGATGAGAAGAGAAGTAATTAAACTGATTACTTTGTCACTTGACTTGTAAATGCATCATATAAACTTTTTCATGATAACAAGAAGAGTGATTGATCCGGTTTCCGAAAGAGAGTATAAAAGAGAAACTCAAAAGGTTCTAAACCACCTCATCTTGAACTCTTGTATCATAAACTTCATTGTCAAGAAATTTGCGATTGTGGCCATTGAGACCATTGCCATTAACCGTACTACAGGTTGAGGAAGAAGTTTGTCTGGAGAGAGTGCCATGTGAAGAATCGTTCAACATTGGGCTGCACGAAGATGAAGAAGATGGAGATGAGTGAGATGAAGATGAAGCTCCAACCGAAATGACAGATTTTGGACTGAAAATTGAGCTTGGAATAACTTGCTTCGATCCATCCATCCTGATGAAAGTCACAGTAGGTGTGGATGAAGTCATCTGAGGAACCTGGGTATTGTAAACTTCATAACCAAACTGTGTTTTGTTAGAAATATCTCGTGGTTCGAGAGGCTCATCAACCATTCCTTGAAGACACATCGACATTAATCCAGCTTCATTTGACTCAATCGTAATCGACTTGATAGTATTGTGCTTGAGTAAATATTCAAAAGACAGTTCGAATTTGATTTTGCTATGAGAGTGCGTATTGGATGAACAATTAAAATTGTTCGTAGAGTGATAGTTGTTCATTGAATTGCACATAGAATTGTTTGTTATGGCAAAAGAATTAGTAGTAATTTCATTGCGCGTCAATCGCCAGCATCTTATTCGATGTAGTTTGAATTGTACCTCATATTCGATATTTCCACTGCTTAGACGTTTGAATCGACCATCAGAATCAGTGGATGACTTGATGTTGGGGTGAGTGTTGATGGGTCGGATGATCAATTCTTTCGCCCCGATAGAAACTACAACAGGAATTCGGGACTTGACTGCATTTTTTGTATCTTCCAGCAATGAAATGGGAAACAAATAATCACTAACAGAAGATGTTGCTTGAGGCAGGGAGCTGAAAATTCCAATAATGGACAAATAATCGCTCAGTGAGTTATCAAAATGAATGTAGGAAAAGTATTTGAGGGTTTTGGCCAAATCTAGAAAATTACTTTTGTCTTTCATCCGGACAAAATTGTTTAAATCGTGCTTGACTTCTTTGGTCAAAGGAATCCATCCTTGTTGTATATCACTAAGGGTCTGATGGTAGAGAAGGTCAATGCATGCTTCGTTGGTTAAAAGTTGCCGGTCAACATCATAATTCCAATAGCATTTTCGTAGTGACAAGGAAAGTCTTTTAGAGTAGATGTGATTTTTTGTTGAAATATTTTCATTATTTTCATCTGACAGAACTGATGATCCTTGATTACAAGTATGCAAATTCACAATATTTGACTCCATTGTCTCCAATGTTAAAAAAGGTGATTCAAACTTTTGCAATTTTCTCAAAAGTCGAACTCGATTGGGAGAATTCTGCATAAGGCATTGGATGCTTTCATTAGAATCATCATTACTAGCTGATTCATCGTCGTAGTTTTTGTCAAGACGTCTTGTGTCAGTGAAATTATTGACTGGCGAAAAGGAATTGCAATCATCACGTCGAGTGATTTCTATTACGAATAAGCCAAAATACTTCAAATATTCTTGAGGAAGGTTCAAAATATGAGCAACTTTACAAATAACGACATCAGTTGGATCGGTAGAATTCAACTTTATCCAAAGGGAATGACTATCAGAAAGGTATAAACTCAATTTAACTTCTTGAGGTCGATAAATTCCACGATATTCTTGCTGTGCAACCAACCAAAATCCTAGGAAAACTGGTGATTCTGATATTTTACGAATTTGGCTCGCTGTGGAAAGTTTAAGTAAAGTTTTAATCATCAGAGAGTTAGTTTAAAAAAAGCTTTATAATCGAATGACTAAAATTCCATGAATCAGTGGTCATGAAGAAAGGTAAACAATAACACAATGTTATGACCATAAACAGTGAGTTACTTACTCAATTGAATATACTTTTCGAGTAAGGCTCGACGTTCTTCTCGCTGCTTAGAGTTTAACGGAAGAATCTTTTTAGCTGGAAATGAAGGCAATATTACAGAGCCAAATGATTTGCGTAGTTGCTCATGAAAATGGTACAGTTGACGGTATCTGAGGGTACAGTGGAAGGAGCCGTTGATATTTACATGGTAGACCTGATGATTTGTTGTTGAATATCAACATTGGCCGGATGAAAACATGAGCCAAAAAAAATAAATCAAAGATAATGTTAGAGACAAATATTGCCTGATTAGTCATACATCTATGTCATACTCAAGTGTTGAGCTTACCGTAAAATTCGAACCGGTCGAATCGGTTATTTCCTGAGTCTCAGGAATAGAAAAGTGCATCTCAGAAGACGATGAGGAAAGTCTGTGAAATTGTTTGCTGTATGGATAATACTTTTGTTATGTCCAATTCATTAGGAAAATTAATGTGATCGCCTTGATTAAGATTTGTTAGAGCGAAGTACGCAGAGGAATTGATGAAGATGGACACAAAGACTAGGCTTAATCAATTATATAACTGATACACCTAAAATGAGTCAAACTGAAAATGGTTTCGATGAAGAGGTTGATCGATTAAAAAATGCAAAAGAGCAATGGTGGGATGAGTAGTTGGTCAGTTGATGTAAAGCTATGGACATATGTTGATAGTGCAAAAGAAAAACTGACAATAGTCGAAAATGTATGAGTGACTACGCACGACGTTAATACAATTAAATCAGTGGCAGGCTTTCAGTATATGCTGTAATTGGTCATGTGTCACGAATGGAACGACTTTTAAGGATTAATTGAGAACAGACATGAGGGGAAGGATGAAGCCAAGCGTACAATTTCACTGACTCAATTGAGTGTTGATCAGTCTGAAACCTAAACAGCTGACAATACTCGTGCTGCCTCCTTCTTTCGCTCTCTCGACTTTCATTTGGTCTGTTATTGTTGTTATTATTATTGTTATAAACTTTTCTCTAACTGTGATGACACATCATATTTGTCATCATATATCGTAGAGAAAAAAATTACGATAATTCTTCAGGAGAAAACCATACTTTATTAAAGTAAGGTTGCTTTTTTTCATTTGTCAACTTATTAGTGATTAAAAAACAGGTCGTGACTTAAAAAAGAATTTCAACATGATGTTAAGACCATTTGAGAAAAATCTTCTTGCAGGACACTTATTGGTGTATCCATGTTTTCACTCATCACCACTTGCTCAGCTTCATCTCATTCACCAGATACTTCTGGCCATTTTAAAAGCTGCAGGAACAATCAGTTCTCTATATTGTCATAGATTAAGTGCCGATAAAAATCAACTTATTTTACAAATGACTAATCAATGATGATTTATTGAGAAGAAACTTCTAGGAAAAAGGCAAAACGCAACTGCGACCAACAGTTGGATAAGAATCGCTACATCAAACAGCCGAATCAGATCAAGAAGGCAAGTTTTTGCATTGCATTGAGTTTATCTCTTCAACGGTTGATCTCAAAATAAAACCAGATTGGATATTTGCTCAATAAACAAATTTTGTTTTATGTTGATACACTTGACATGACCACAAGTTACCCACCGTGACAATTTAGTTTGAAACAAACCTTTTCATGGTGATATATGTCACCAGGTGGCAAGCTAGAATTCATAATTTCTGTGCTCGGCTTTCCTGCTGTCACCGAGATGACGATTACAGCCTTTCCCAGACAAGCAGCTAGTTTTTCCTGCCAACAAATGAATTACACTTACCTGCTATTTCTCACTTAGGTTACAACCCATTGTTAGTCTTACTAGTTGTGAATTCAGCTTGCCACTGTTATTTACTCACCCAAGTCACCGTTAGAAACACACACACATTCACACACAAAGACAACTGGAACCTGCTTACAAAGCTGCGTCTCAACGACAAAATCAGCCAAATGGATTCATCAACATCGAACGAAGATTCTTCCTGTTTGACTGAAAATTATGATGACTTCTTACAAAAAGAATATCCTCAAATACTAGCCATCAACTCATACATAAAAAACATTATCTCTTACTTACAGTCACTTATAAACAATCCATATGTTGAATTCGACGAATCACACTTACCATTGTACTTTGACATCGAAAAAATCAGTAAATTCATATCAGACAACTATAATATTGGAGATTTTCGAAAATTTGAAGGCCAGAATTATGACAAAGTTCGTGCCCTGTTTTATATGTTCAACTCAGCCAAAATGATGGAATCTTCTTTAATTGATTTCATGTTCAAAAGATCTTACCAAGAGACTGAAGTTATCTACCTCGATTGAATCTACCGTCAGCAATGTCTTATCTCACAAATGATATTTAAATGACATTGAATAATTTTTCGATTGATAGAAAGCATTTATTTACTAATTAACTCCAATGAATTCATAAGACAAGACCTTATTACAATTACATCAGAGACAGCCAGAGACTTGATTCCGGCCTCTACAAGTTGGAGGCGTTATGTCCGCCAAAAATCTGCGGTCAGATGGCGATAGGGGTTCTACAAGATAATTAAACCTCAAAGAAATCAAATACAGTCTGATTGGGTTCTTTTTTTCATTTCTTTCTTTCTTAATTGTCTTCAGAAAATGCAAATGAATTTTTTGATATTACCCCAGATTTGATATTGCAAGAATAAAGAATCTAAAAGATGCTCCTTAAGTTTGCTGATGATTGAACGATTCTGATTGGCCGAGAGGAGCAAAATAGTATCGCCGACTGGTGGATCAAAATCACACCACTTTTGATTCCGAGCTCACTTGGTGAGGATGGATTCGATTTAAATGATTTACTTTAATTAGAGAGTTCCAATTCCTTCTATGCCCCTCTCGATTGTTATTCAATCAGTGATGAAATGGTCTTCATGAAATAACCAGATTGCCTCGTTTTCAATTTTTATGTGGCATGAGAGAGAGAAAAAGCGACCGCGAAAAAGAAAAGATGGCAAAGAAATAAATAAAGAAAAAGAGAAAACACTTATTACGGATGATAAAATCAATAAATGCAAGCCTGTGCTCGAGCAACATGAAGGAACAGACCTACAAAAGAACATGAGAATGGTATAAGTAAAGAAGAAAAGAATGACACAAGAAGAAAAGGGAAAAAGGAAAAAAGTTACATCACTTTGCGAGTCAGAATGTTCTTGTCCTTGAAGATTTCGGATGCTTCTACGAGTCCGACAGTCTACTTAGCATCACTTCACTCTTACCCTGTCAGTTGCTGCGAAAGATAAAAAAGCAAAGTAAAGTATTGTTTGTCGAACTTTTTCCTTGGCTGTCTTCCTTCTTGTCTCCCTCGAGTGTAATTATCTTTCTTCTCTCGCTGCATTCGACAAATGTGGTAATGAACCAAAAGCCCCCATGTCCTTGGGGTCAAGTGTCTTTATTCACCTTGTCGCACGGTCAGCACCTGACACTCATTCGCTGACCACTGACCACTGACCAACACGAGCTGCAACTTACTCTCTGACTGGTCTTTTTTGTTTTGTTTCTCTTCTCTTTACCGGTGACGATAATGCCTGTTTACAGAACAACACGACTGTTCTTGCAGTGCTTAGTACTAAGTAAGTCCAAGGCGACATTTTGTCTTGCCATTCAAACACAAACTTCATACTCACACCTTGACCCGGGAATTAATTGTCATCACAAAGACTAATCGCTATATCCAATGTTGTCATTTTCTCTCTCTCAACCAGCTGGTCTTCTGGACATTTCTTTATCTTTTGCCATTTTTCCAAATTGGTATAATGAAGTATTTTCAGATAATGACAACTTAAATCGTAATTTAATCACACTTAATCTCTTTCCTCGTCATTTACACGAAGACAAAATTGATTTGCTCGTAACCAGGTTAAAGTTACAACTTTCAATTCGTTTGTGGTCACCTGAAAAAGTTCACATGAAATCAGCTGAATTATCTTTGTACATACAATCTTTGATGGCTAATTGCAAAGACCCGCGTAACTTCTATGGCTTCGATCTGGTGGATCATCTGAGTAATTCTATGGTCAAAGAAAACTTTACTTCCGCTGCTTTCGACAAATACCTTTCCTTGTTCACCATTTGCTTGGTAAGCAAGGACGTCAAACAATTCAGACGTCAAGTTGGTCAAGCCAACATTGACCAACTGCTCAATATGACAGCCATTCAGGACAAATCAGTCAAGATGAATCGACATCAGGTTGATCAATCGAATTCTTCCGTTGACCTACTTTCTTGCAACAATTCCGAACACATGAAGGAAGTTCTAATGAAGATAATTGCAACTTCTTGTTACGCCAAACTCACACCTGAACTGTCAGACATCCAAAAGGACATCAATGACATAATGGCTAAAATTTCAAGGTCTCAGAATTCAGATGGAACCTATGGTCAGTCACAAGAATTGATAACAACAGCTTTGGTGATTCAAGCTTTAAGAGAATCTGGTATCGATAAACAAAGTGTTCTGTGGAATCGGAAAAATGCCATAAATTATGTCCATCGACATCTCAATTCTAACACAACTACGGCTGCAGAAGCGTACTTTCTGGCCCCTGCCTATTACAGAACATGGTCCAAAATCGACTGTAGGTTAAAGTAACTGCTGATCTAACTGATGGTTAATAAATATTTGTCACTTTTGTACGTTGAAAATGGCTCGTTGAGTAAACATGTAAAAAGGGAGAAAAGGCAAAGGCAAAAAAAGAGAGAAGAAAAAGCTAAAGAAAATGAATTAACGTTAGAACTGCATCAGAACAGACACGACGTCAATTGGATGTGAAGCCTCGACATGGACATCAACAACACCAACGACGAGGACATGGACAAGGGCAAGGACAAGAATGGAAAAGAAGAAGAAAAGGAAAAAGAAAAAGAAAAAATTGAGAGAAGAAGAAGGATGCAAAAGCCGTGAAAAGCAAGGTTACTCTTGTACCCGGTAGTGAGAATTTATTATTTTTCTAACCTCAGCTTAGTTTGTGATTTTGTTTCCTTGGACCTACATCGAATTCATCGAAACTTGAACTTGCGCGTTTATAACCTTTTACATGGTGACCTTGCAAGGTCCTTGCAAACCAATAGCCTGATGCCGAGTAGTATGATGTTAAAAGCAGCAATTGTAGCAAGTTGCTTCATATGGAAAATGAGTCAGTCAAGTACACAGGACTAGAACATTCGTTTGTCAAAAGTGGACTTTTACAGACCATGGAAATGTCAAGTGAAGGATTAGAACAACCACATATCGTCTCGTGGCCAGTCCTAGATTTGTCCTTATGACACTCGAGTGTAAAGCAATTTTACTTTGTCACAATGGTGATGTGACCGTGTTCACTCTTTCACTCTTTTATCCTTTTACTCTTTCACTATTCTGTTCTTTTACTCTTTTACTCTTTTACTGCACGACACAATTGCAAAACACTTTGCGTTCTTTCGCTTACTTCAATTGGCCAAATCGTGAATGAATGTCTTTTCAAAACCTTCAACATGTCAGAACAGACAAAATTTCTTCTTTTTTTCCTTGGATAAGTGATAGACCAACATGGACGTAGCAATTTTTTCGCCTGGCCAATTTCATCAAGAGTGTCCGTCGGGCATCCATTTAATGGTCTGTTCTGCCCTGTCAATCACTGAAGGTATCATAGCAAGTGAATTACGTCAATGAAAAATACATATATCATGAGATGAGTATAATTGGAATGAAATTGGATGATGTTTTGTCCTCATGTTCTCATAGTGAGGATACATTTGATGAGAAAACTGTGTGTTAGTTTACCACGATTTCCGGTGTATGTGTGTGTTTCTGTCTGTCTGTTACTGTCCATGTGTGTGTGTGTGTGTGTGTGTGTGCTCTAGAACAATTCGTACAGTTTAAGCAGTTTGAAGAGGTCACACTGTACAAGGTGTCCGTATATTGTGAGTAGTGAATGTTTTGACGTTAGAGCCGCGAAGTCTTTGAGCAGTACGGTTGGGAAGATGTACACACTGGCACGAAATGTACTGGCTCTGGACTATCGATCGAGATGTTCTTTTCCTTCACTGCTGATGCTGCTGCTGCTGCTGGTGCTGTTGTGTTCTGTTTGGTGCAGCCTTGATACACCCACGCAAAATCGAATCGCGCGCGCGGCTTCTCTTTCACTCATGCTGCTTCAGTTTCTATCGTTGATCGAAATGAAGCTGCACTGACGGCAGAACAAGAACACATACAGACATACACACACACAATCAACCGAACTGTCTCTTCTCACTTGTACTGCTGTGACTGTTTTTGCTGTTTTTCCACTTGGACCACGCGGAATCAAACAACTCACTTGTCACTGTCCAATGTGAGGGTAATCTGCGAATTTAATTCGACTGTTAAAAAAATCACTCGACAAATCTTTCATATTACTGTGAAGATAGTAAATATAAAAAACATACTCTATTAGAGTGTCTTCTAGTTCTTCTAGTTGTTCTAGTTCTTCTTCTTGTACTTATTATAATTTGTTGACAAATGCGTGTCAATCCGATTTAAGTGTCAACTTTAATTGCTCCAAAGAAAGGTGCTTTCTGTCTTGTGTCAAGTGTGAAGGTAAAATTAAAAGTCAAGATAAACCTTTGATCAAGAAAAATAATAACACATCATAGAAAAACAAAAGTCCCTGTGGAAGAGACTCAAGTGAAAAAAGAAGCTTGTTATTTTCATTGTTCATCTCTCATATTTCATATTTCATCTTTCATCTTTCATCTTTCATCTGGTGTCACCTGTTCTCACCGTGTCACTCGTTCTTGAGCTTCCTTTGAAAAAAAGTGCTAAAAGTGTCAAGTACACATACATCAGTCACACTGACAGGGGCTAATAATAACAAATCAAAATGCCTGAACAAAGTAACGATTATCGAGTTGTTGTCTTTGGTGCTGCAGGTGTTGGCAAATCGTCTCTTGTTCTTAGATTCGTCAAGGATACGTTTAAAGATTCATATGTACCAACAATTGAAGATACCTATCGTCAGGTGATTTGTTGCAACAAAAATATCTGTACACTACAAATAACCGATACAACTGGTTCACATCAGTTTCCAGCAATGCAAAGGTTAAACATTTCAAAAGGCCATGCATTTATGTTAGTGTACTCGGTGACTTTGCGTTCGTCTCTCGATGAACTCATACCCATTTACAAATTAATCAAAGAAGTCAAAGGAAACACAGATGTGCCTATGATCTTAGTTGGTACTAAATGTGATGAAGAAGAAAGTCGCAAGGTTAAAAAGGAAACAGCTCAAAAATACGTTGACGAGTTGTTCAAAGAATGCAGTTTCATCGAAACATCCGCCAAAGCTAACACCAATGTTCAAGAAGCCTTTCAAGAACTGTTGTCACTCGATAAGACTCGCAATCTGTCCCTCAAGTTGGACATGAAAAAGTCCAAGGCACAACTGAGAAAGGAAAAGCTTAAAGGAACTTGTCATATTATGTGAAAGAGATTCTCTTTCTCTTTCTCCATCTTTCTTCATCTCTCTTCTTCATTTGGTTATTTAGTTGTTTGCTTATTTACTTACTTGGATGTTTGGATGTTTGCTTGTTTGGTTGTTTGCTTGACCCAAAAGTCGGTACAAATACCGAAATGAATGCAACCAGTCCAACCTTTGGACTTAATCGAATTTTACATTTGATCCTACTGATGCAGTCATGCAGTTGATTTACTCCAAGTTGTTACTTGATGTGCGTCAGTATATCGATGAAAAAGTTTCAATTACTTCATCTTTTCTTCATCTTTTTCCTGGAGCAAAACGCATCATTCCTGGCATCATCTGACCTTTAAACGTACAACGTCAAGAAAACAGGAAATATTTTTCACATTCCCACAACTTCATGAACCTTTGTCATATTTTTCATGAACCAAGACGACGAAGACTACAACAACAACATCAACGACAACAAAAACAGCTACAATTGCAAATACCTATCTGAATTCGTCAAAATACTTCCTTCTTATCCAAATGCAACATCAGCCAATTGTCAAGGGAAACCCTTTACCTTATTTATTCATTCCTTTTTATTCAATTGACACTGTAAATGTAAATTTCGCTAACCAATTATTGAATATAAAGACAGATTGAATTTTCAATTCTACCTCTAGTCAGGTCAGATCATAACAATCATCATCAACAATTTTCACCGCAAAACGAGTCATTTTTTTCAACTACAACAACAACCACCAAATACAGAAGTTACTGAAAATACTGAAGATTTAAAAGATTCAAAAGATACTCACAAATATAATTAAAGTCCAATGTAAAAACTGGAAACAGAGACCCAGCTTAAAGTTCAAACAAGCCCTCGTGGAATAAAAAATCTTTAAACAAATTAAAGGTGCAAATTATCAATAAACTAGCACACATTTAAAGTCTATTTACTTGTCGACGAATGGATATTTTACGAATTCATCTTTAATCGTGTCATCATCGATCACTCATTTGAGATTCATCAATGACACTCGTCCTATTCGTTAAATTGGTTCGATTGTCAATCTTTGCATTTTGGATGGTCTTAACGTTCATCCAATTTGTTCAGTTGGTGCAATCATCAATCATCAACATGTACATTGAAACAGACAAATATCATTTGACTCATCATGATCTACAACTTGATGTTTTTATCTCAAGTCAATTTTATCATCTCATTGTGTCTCTATTTCGTGCTCTCTTACAACTTTAAACACTAACATTGACACTGATAATCTACGGACAAAGAGAAAAAGACATTTGAAATGACTAATCAATCGAGTTAACTAAGAATGACAAACAAAAAGTGCTTTCAATCCGATCTGAATCGATTGATCAAATTCGAGTATTAGACAAGCTCAAGGATGCAAATGAATGGATTAAATCAACTTTTCAACGACCTTATTGATACTTCACGTTAATTTACCCATGGTTCAAGTGATTATTAAGTTTACTCCTATTGATACACTCTGAAAGAGTGTTAATTACACGTGTGATCGGAGTACATTCGATTCTGGTTTGAAGGATGACAAAAAATTCATTTTATTATTTTCTCATGGAATGTCGAGTTCTGTTGAGACACCCTCTCCATCCATGACGGACCAAGTGATAAAGTGACAAGTGAAACTGAAGGTAGAAGTGAAATTGGAGGAGGCAACAGACAAATATCGACATTCAATATGCTCATATTGGTTCTAACCAATAATCGTTCATTAGGTGCAAGTGGTGTTGGGCAGAGGTTACTGATATTTCATTCGCCAAATCGATTGAAAGTCGATGTGTCAACATGTATAGTATCTTTGGTGTGTCCAATGTGTCTGGTCAGTTGAAATATCCTAAAGGAATGACTCAGATGATTCTGGATGATGAATTGGAGATGTCACTCAAATATTATCACAATGGCGAATTGAAGTCGATCGAATACTCATCCGTATGTACTCATGACATCGTTTTAATGGCCAATTGTCTCTGTGGACATCTCTGGGCTGCCAGTAAAGCTTGCAACCATTCTAATAAAGAGACACTTTTTCTCCAGCATGACTGGAGGTGACAGTCAGGTCAATTGGACTCTCAATTCGACAAGGTGAATCTTTTCACTTACTGGTCAACTTAATTTGCTCTGGATACTTTTTGATTTGACTGGCCTCGAGATGACTGGAACACTTGTTCTTCTTCTTCTTTCTCTCGCCTATCTGACATCCTTCATCATCATTCACATTATACATAATATATATTTTTATGCAAAATGGTTACCTGTGTGTCAATTAAATATTCAAAATTCATCTCTGTACATTCATTTGGATGCAGATGGAAGACTAATCAAGAAGAAACATTTTCGTTTTTTTTATCCTTAACCTCGCCTGATTACTTTATTCGCGTCATCCTTCATAAACTCTCAGAATGTAAGAAAAGCACTTGGACAAATGAAAAAGAAACAACTTGAACTCTACTGACGAACAAATTATTTTCACCATTCTAAGAATTTTCTTCAAATCATTTGAGAATAAGGTCACAACTATTGAATGAACAAATTTGTTCAAGATTTCATTCAACTTTATATTTTTTTCTCAGTATTTTACCCTTGGCTGAGTTTTTTCTTATTTCACTTTGATTGTTGTCACACGTCACATGATGTCAATTGCAGAAAATTGTTATAATTACACATTAAGATGTCAATGATCAAGTGTTGATGATGTAATTGATTTTTCTAGAGGAAAATTCGATGAACAATTGTAAAGATGAAGTGAAAAGAAGTCCAAATGAAGGCAACCACATGATACACAGATAAACAGACTTAAAATATACAAGTTGATTAAACAGAAGACACAAGAAGAAAAAAGTCAAGGAACGAATGACAAGCAACATTAAATTGATGTAGAAAAAAGTCAACAAGTTTGATATGAAAAGAAGAGAAAAAAAATAAGACAAAGTGAGATGAAAAAAAGCCAATATAAAGGGTGAATTGAATCATCCAATGATCACGGATGCATTTGAATGAGTCTTTCCATCGTACAAAGAGAGCAGGAAACAAATGCGTTGAAAGAGGATAAATTGATCCGAAAGAGCTAATTTGAAATTGAATGCAGTTCAAAAAATATGTGAATACACTTGACTATGCTGTCAAGTGCTTCGTTGAAGATGCATTTGAAGTGTTGACTGTAAATACAATGAAAAATGAAAAATGAAAAATGAAATAAAATAAATTTCAATGAATTGCAATGAGTGGGAGAGTCAATCACCAGTATAAAGGATGAAGGATGAAGGATCAGGTGTAGAGTCCACTTTAACTATTGGTTTTGATTTAAATGAGTTTTATCCCTCGCATCAGTCACCATTGAACAGGATAGAGCTGGATAGAGCAGAATAGAGCACAAGAAAGAACAGGTAGAACATTTGAATACATTCGATGACGAGAGAGTATTTTTGGTTGTGCGTCGAATAGCCAATGCACTGAAAGCGATTCATTTGCGTCACAAGCATTTAAGTTACTTGTGACGTTTTTCCTTTTCCTGTGTAGCCTGTTTATGATGATTCACATCTCTGACCATTTAATTAAACTTGATCTCTCTTTCTCTGATCTTTCTCGGTAAGCCGATTAAGTGAGCACAACGCAAGGACGAATCATCGCACTTTTCCTCAGATCATTGGTGACAGGATACAGATCAGTCTTTAAACTGAGGGACAAAATAATTGGTATTTGATGAAAGATTACACCTCACAATCAGCTGAATAACCCAGCTCGCTGTACTTATAATAGATCTGCTTAAATCAAGAGTAAACACTCAAAAGAAATGAGTTTCTCATTTAACTTGTATTCCAAGTGTAAATTCGTTAATTATAAATATACCGTGGTGAATTTTTGAATTCAATTACCTTCATTCAAGAGTACAAGTGGGAACAAAGTTGACACTGTTAATCGATTGGATGAATGATACATTCGATTTCCCTCGATGTGAATAGAATATTGAAAGAAAAACGGGGGAAAAAAATCTACTTGAATCATTTGGTAGATTTGATGACCGATATTTTCTTGTTTACATTTGTTTCCAGAAAACACAAAGACACAAAGATAAACGCCCACGGTTAACATGTTTATATTTGTTCTGTAGCAGATGAGTACGTGAGAAGACGATGACAAATGAAAGATGAAAATGAAATATCGCCACAAGTGTTTTTGTTTGCATCAGTCACATCCATTGAACACTGGACAACCAGGCTAATTGATTATTCACCGTTATTAGAGGAAAAAGGAAAAGATGATGAAAAAGCAACAACAACAACAATTTCATTAGAAGGATCGTTGTCACATGTTTTTCATTTTATTCAAAGTGCCCGACGTCAGTCATTTCCTCTCAATTGACAACTGTTAGTTGAATATTTAATTTGAATTGTTTTTTTCTCATCCCTTCAAATTTACATTGGGCAAATAAATATATTATTATGTAGTTATTGAATTAGTAATACACAATTGTTCCAAGAATCATCTATGGAAGGGAGTAAAAGTTTCTATGTATTCTCTTCGTCCCCCAAGTCAATCATTTAAAGAGACTGTATTTTTATCAATGTGATATTTTTCTATTCTTTTTTCTATTCTTTTTGATCCTCGGGTAGGTCGTCAAGTTCCTTATTTGTTTTGGTAAGAACATTTGCGCATAACCAGGTGACGTGGAGTCAGGTCCGAAGGAAAAAAACAAAGAAAAACCCAAAGTGAAGATGGTACATGGCAAATGGCAAATGGCAAAAGGTAAATGGCGACTGACGAATGCTGAATGGCTCTCTATGGTGATACAAAATGAAAGTGAGTCACATGATATGACGATTTTCATCATCAGTCAACTGCACACGGATTGAGACAGTTTGACCTGAGGCAAGGTAAATAACGAAATCCAACATAAGCTGCTGCAGACACAAAGGAACAAACAGTGATTTGTAGCTTGATGATTGGAACAAAAGTCCGCTCAGTTCATTTCCTTGAGTCAAAAGTCGATATGACCATTATTTGGATGACACTGACTCGTGAGTACCTTCCCATTGGCCCCCGCAAAGTATTCTATCGAGTCTTCTTGGTCCATGTCAATATGAACTGTTGAGTAACCTAGCAACCGAGTTTGTCACTTTGTTCACATGGTCATCATCAACCTCATGGCCAAAAAGACACGCGAATAATGGCTCAATGAAAAAGACAAAAATCTGCCAGTGTCAGAGTGTCAGATGAATTACAACTGTCAAATACAACTGTACTTGTAATGTAACCAATCAAAGGTTAGTCAAATGAGTCTGATTAAAGACTCAGCAGATTGAGCAAGATGGGTCAACTGATGTTCATTTAATTAGTTGTTTACCAGGACCATTCAGATAACTTCGTCATCAGCAGTGTCATCCTTCAGTTCTATTAATGATGCTGGTGCAAGATTGACTAATTCCACACTTTCAACAATCTCAACGTCCTTCAATATTTTTTTCTTATCTCAACTCAACTAAATTGAATGAAAATGAAGAATATAGTAAAGAGTGAACTTAAATTTCGATAGAAGAATTTGAAAAAGCAAAGCAACAAATTTGAACACACTTGAAGATTTCGATTGAGTCAATAAATGGTGGACACAAAGCTACAGTTGAGCGACTGATAGAATTGGACTGAATTACTTTTCAAAGAAATAACGGTTGACCATGTGGAAGTATTTGTAATGGTCAAAGGGAACCAGTCGATGGGACACATCAATTGTCTGATCTAAGTAACTTGATCCACTTGGTCCTGCAAAAGCAACCTTTCAACAACAAAAAAACTGTGCAAAAAGAAGAGTTTATAAATGCCATGAAGTTTTGATCCATATGAAATTAAGTTTGACGGGTTGGATGGATTTTTAAAATTAGATCTTCGATTGATAGTGCATCGTACATAATTGACAGACTTGTTTGTAAGTGATCGATTGAATTGCCAGGACATCTCCAACTGGCAACTGTATTTATTGGTTTTCATTTTGCCAGAAAAATATCTCTGTCACTCGGTTTGCACCAGAATGTAGTAAAATAAATTGAGGAAAGTATGGAAGAATAAGTCACAGTATTACAAGATGTACAGACAATGATTACAATTTCTAAGAAACGTGAAATCACTTGAAACATCAGTAGAGTATATTTAGTGGTGTATTTGTGACAAATTCTGGATTGATTTACAAATTCACTTGTTACAGAAGAAGATAACAAGTTTCAACTGAGGTAAACTATTGGACAAGTCCTTTGAAGGAACCCTGAGAACCAGGATAATCCGAAAATATTCATGAGGATTGTTCGAGTGAATTTGTTGCCCAGGACTGACAGACAAAGGGTTAAAGACAATCCGTAAAGTGATTGAATTGACTGAGAGACATGGAATTCAGATGCCTTCATGTGAAGGGTATTTTGTGTAAAAATTAACATATCAGTCAATCCGAATTTTCAGCAGTTTATTCCTTGACATTTTATCAATAACATATTGTGCATTTTCTGCTGAAGATCAGTCCAAGAGAGAAGAAAAGAATAAAAGTAAATTAGACACAGTGCTGAGATCTCTTTCGAGTTATTGAGAGTCGGTTTTATTGACAAGATGTTAGGTGTAACCGAAGTTGGCTGTGCTGACCTTCAGTTCTTGCTGGCAATTGGAAGCTCCATCACACAGTTTCACATTAAAAGGTCAGCTCAAGGTTGACAAGGCGATGAATCGCTCTCGGTCAAATGTTTGAAATGTTCGAAAAGAATTTGTTCAACTAAGAGTAATTGTTCTATTTTTTCCATCACTCATATCCAATAGATGATCTTTATGATGGTCATGGTCTTGTTGATATACAGGATGAAAGCATAAAAAGTTCACAACCTTGAGAGCGTCTCAGTCGATTCGTCAATCGTCATGCTTCGATTGTCATAGTTGCGTGTAACAATGTCCATTGGACCCTTTGAGAGATGCGGATGCTTTTACACGGATAAAAGTAGTCAAAGTATTGAATAAACAAAAGCCAAGGCGACTTAAGTGTCTACTTCAGGTTGATCATGAAACAAACTTTTATTGCAGCCGTAAAGAGATACAAAGAGAGGCTCATTCAATCTGCGACACAGCAGATTGGCTGTTTCGTCTCTTTTCACTGTTTTCACTGTTTTGTCCATTTTGTCTGTTTATCTGACCTTGTTCTCACAAAGTCAGTTAAATAAAATCAACTAGACGCACGAATAAGTCATTTGTTCTATCCTTCGAGACAATTCTAACCAAATGTTGCTCCTGTACATTTGACCTTTTCAATGGTCTTGCCAATCACCACATCTCATCGATCAGGTATTTGCATGGCAGTTAACCTGATTAATTGAAGTGGCCATGTCGACTTTTCCATTGGATGACATTCTTAATTCTCTCTTTCTCTCTTCTCCATCTTATCTTGTTGGCTTTACATTGTACCGACTTAACGAGTGGTTATCATCTCAACTCGAGATGCATCGGTCGATACCTTAAATACCATTTGATTCCATTTACCGAACAGTGCAAATGCAATCAATTCTTTCCTAGAATCGGCATTAGCAATCGTACATGAGGCATAAATGATTCGCCTCTATTGGATGGAACATCGTTTATTCTCATATCCAAGATCCTGTGGGAAAAAATTGTCCTGTCGATGTATCTGTTTGATTTTTTTTAATCTCATTTTGTCCAGGTAACTTTAACTCGTCTGTGATTGTATGAGGATAACATTTTTTTGTTGCCATCTAATTTAATTGCAGGTGTCTTTTCTTACATCAATTCGGCTCTTCACTTGAGTTTAAAAGAAAACACTGTCAATACGCAGACGTCGCACTTTATCCACCGTCACTGGAGACACTCTCAGTTTAAATACAATTAATCGAAGTTACAGATATCACAGGAAGGATAAGTAAATATCGAGAATAAACAATTTACTCAATTTGCTTAAGTGCGTCATTTGTTGTTTTAGCTGGAAAAGACAATAAAAATGATATTTCAATCTGCAACTTTTTTTCATCTTCACTTCAAAAGCTACATCCTTCGAGTCAACAGCACAATTGTCTTGTCATCATCAGCATTTGTGCTTAGATCTCTTGGGAAGTTTAAAAAAGCCAAGAGAATCAGGAAATTTAAATTAACACTTGGATTGAGTTCAAGTCAATAAAATGGCTGATTCCAAGGACAATAAGCCTAATTTATCGGAATTCATCGGTGAATTTTTCAAGCAAGATGATATGCCCAAAGAAAAGGCTCTGCAACTTTGCTCCAAACACCTCAAAGGATCCTGGTGTGATGTATCGATTAACGATATCGAAGTTTCAGTCATAATGTAAGTAGTCACATGAATATTTTCTTTAAATTGATCCTACGTGAATTGTCAATTCGGCCACAAAGTTCTTTACCCTGAAAATTAATGAATCAGCCTTGAGAATTCGCAAAGACAGCTCATTCATTTAATTCAAAAGTCTAGAATAAGTTGGATGTTGCAATTTCAATATCAGCTTGCTATCAAACTTCGCCAGCCAGTGAAAAAGTAAAATCCATTTGATCCGGTAATTTATCTTTTGCAAGTTCGTGCACGATTTACATAATACAAATGTAATTTTAATCTTTATCCAACTTGAACAGGGCTGGATTTGTCAATCGAATTTTTCATATTACAAAGAAAAGTAAAGATGGTTCCCTCGAACACTGTATCATTCGATTGTACGGAGGCAAATTCATTGATCCAGGAACAGGTGTTCATCCACTTCGACTGATTGGTTATCAAGGAGAAGTTTTGACCTTCTACCTGATGGGCCAAGCGAAGATTGGTCCTAAACTTCTCGGTGTATTCGATGGAGGGCGAATTGAAGAATTTCTAGAGCATCACACAACTTTGACCAATGAAGATGTTAAAGATTCTCAGGTGATGGGTTGCTTGGCTAAAAAGTTCGTACAAATGCATCTAAGTAATGTTCCTTTGTGCAAAGAACCCCGGAACTACTTTGAATTCATAGAAAATACTTTCAGTACGCATTTTGATGAATACAAGAAAGCATTGAATTGTGATGAGATGAAGAATCTAGAGACAACATCAGATGCGGCTACAACTCAACAAGCGTATGACTTGTTCAATTCATTTGACTTTCAAGGTCATATAGAAAGTATGAAGTCACTCATGGCTAGAATAAAGTCACCAGTGGTTTTTGCCCATAATGACACCAATCGTGCCAATTTCATGGTAAACCGTAAAGACTCGCCTGTCACTGTTGATTCAATTCGTATACTGGACTATGAGTTTACAGGTTATTCTTACCGAGGAACAGATCTTGGTTCACATTTTCAAAATCGCCGATTGGAC
This sequence comes from Hemileia vastatrix, assembly GCA_030280995.1. Lineage (NCBI taxonomy): Eukaryota > Fungi > Basidiomycota > Pucciniomycetes > Pucciniales > Zaghouaniaceae > Hemileia > Hemileia vastatrix. The sequence goes on from JASXTE010000056.1 coordinate 158,239, forward strand.
ATGGCAGAATTTTTCAAAGGAAACTTCACTGCCACAGTACCTTATCCTGATCGAGAAGAGCGTAAACATTTCCTTGCCTGTTACCTTGAGGGTCTTCAAGATTCAGGTGCTAAATTAGACCCTGAAACAGATACGTTAGAACATTTACTTTTGGAAGCTGAATTTTATGGAAGTTTACATCAATTATTTTTCTTCACCGTCATGATACATGAATCAAAACGTTGGATTGAAGGAACTGAAGCTCGCCAGGTCAAATTCAATCCAATTTTGATGGTGGCAATGAATGTTAAGGATTTGATCGATCGAAAGAAAGAGACTTTGGATCTTTTAAATGAATTTTCGCTCTAGTAATGCTATTTGATCTGTTGAAATTCAAATAAATAATCAAATAGCCAAGATTACTCTCAAAAGACGAATCGTGCCAAAGTTTAAATTGTTCCGAATGGCAATCCAACACTTTTGCCAAGAATTTGTAATCTAATTTTCAATTTGACTCATGCTGTGAATTTGTGCTGAAAAGTGTACTTCCTGCGATGGACACGGAAAGTATTTGCTCCAACTATTTGCTCGAACCATTTGCTAGAACCATTTGTTGACCACTGGGACAGCGGACAGAGAGATTCCACAAGAGAAAAAGGAAGAACAAGATGGAGACGGACAAGTGAGAAAGTTATCAAAGAGAATGTTCTAGTCGCTAGCAAATTCAAGTGAAAAAGTAACTTTGTAACTTGGTATCATGAAAGAAATGTCTCCTCGTCCGCATGTATGAACATCAATTGGTAATTCTTCTCAGAAGCATTATCCAGTAGTCAGTTGAGTCGATATTGGGGCGATCTAATGCTCTGGCAAGAAAAATAAAGTCTTTTCATCCACTGGATAAATTAGATGCATGTCAGGCAACGACAGTGAATTATTAAAGCGAAAGGTCAATCGAAACGGTGACATTTGGAAACAGTGGTAAATGACATCAACAGAATATTTTACCAAGAAGTAATAGTAGAAATAAACCATACAGTACAACATTTATTGACCAAACAAAATTAAAGGAAATGCAATGTGAGTGGCAATAAGTCGATCTCGAATGTACACTTAGTCAAGAGAAAAAAGTCAAAGTAAATGGCAAATCAATTCCTAATATGAAACGTGATCGTCTTGCTAATGTCATGGAGTTCATTTTTGTGATCATTTGCTCCATCATCATTCAGACAGACCTGACAAATAGAAAAAAGAGTACTGACCTTGTCGATCATCTAGTCTGCTACAGAACAAGAAGTACACCTTAACAATGGGTCTTATTAGTCTTACCGAACACTCAGGCCAAAGGCAATGATCCTCACAAAATATAACATTGATTCTCATTAACTCGAAGCAAGTGTTTGATCATTTCAAGTCAACTCAGATCTCGTCATCATCGTCACATCAATTAAAAGTGCCTCAAGTGTCAATTAAAGTGGACGAGAGTGATAAGTTTGTCCATCTGTTATTGATTACACTAGAACAATTTGCCATTTGTCGAATGAATTTCGACTTGACAATTGGGCAAAATGATTGAGAAGTTGGAAAAGTGTGATGATAGAACATTGCATTCTTTCTCTCTCTCTCTCTCTCTCTCTCTCTCTCTCTCTCTCTCTCTCTCTCTCTCTCTCTCTCTCTCTCTCTCTCTCTCTCTCTCTCTCTCTCTATTTGTTATGCGAATGATTATTTATTTATATTGGCAGACAGAGAGACAGACAGCTTGATAACATAAATTCTGTCACCTCGTGCATAATTCGAACCATCGGGCATCTTTTTTGAGTGCTTATTGATGAAGTTGCTCTCGAAAATGGCGAAGAAATTTAGTCTTGGGAATTAAATTCCATAAAGATGAAAGTTTGATGATGAACATGTGATAGAATAAAACATGACATGCTGAAAGTTCTTTGGATGATTTTACAGCTTGGAACGTCACTCATGTCAAAACTGAGCAAATTATCACACTCAACTTTCATTGATTATGAAGCAGATGAATTTATTGGGGGAAAATCCAATTGATGAGTTGGACTGAAATAATCTGATGTCTTGGCCTTAAGCTGATGTCGGTTAGATCCGATTCGAATTGCAAATTCATTCAGTCACCAGCGCTAATCATTTGGTTGTGTTTGAAGTCAGATGGGACTAGATCGATGCTTCAATCATGTCCATCACCAGAACATCACCAGTAATAAGCTGAATTTTCCACCCAAACATCGAATGCTGATTGCATCAGGTCGCCTCAGTGGATTTTGTTTTCAATTGTAACACTCATCAGTCAGCGCACGATCTCTCGGATGAGGAATAAACAATGACTTCACCACTGGCAGTCAAGTGAATTTCATTCCCTCAATCGAATTAATTTTAATTGGTAGAGTAAAGTAGCATCACTGATAACTCAATCAACTGAATTATTTCAGGCTCATTCTCAGGTTAGCACAAGTACCCAGTGGACAAATTACACTTTGGTAACTATACAGAATATACCAACAAATACTTGATAAATTGAGTCTGCAAAGTAATTTTACTCTTGAAAAGTTGTTCAATGTTGTAATTATATTGTGAAATATTTCAAATTCTCAGGAAAGTTGAAAGGTTTCCCTGTTTACTGATGTTGGAAACATCAGTGCTTCTTTAATCTAGTCATTTGGTTGTGCTTGTGTGGCCTTTGCAGTTCATTGAGAAGCAAGTTAAATTGACAGACAACAATTGACAAAGTTAAACAAGCATCAAAAGCAAGCGAAGAAGAAAAATAACAAAATACAAATGATAAAAAGTTGGACCAATGAAGACACTCTTCATTTCCTACCATTATGGAATGTCTACAACAACAACAAAAAATATCGAGTATCAACCTAGAAAGTGAAATAATGAGGGAAATTCAAGGTCGCTCCTCGAATAGACAGCAAATGAATGTTAATCGAATTTGTCTGTCATCTTCTTGAGCGGGAGAAAAGAGAGCAAATAAACCGTATTTGTACAATTCGTTCAAGTGATTATGCATTTTGCAATTCAATATTGAGTTGAGGAAATAACATCGTGTTCCTTGTCATTTCAATGACTCTTTTCATTTTCATCTTCATCTTTTCCTACCGGTGGATAATTGGGTGAAACAATAGGTCATTCAATGTGTATCGAAATTAATTGCTTTGGTGAGAACAATGAAAAACATTCATTTGAACACTTGTAATTACTCATTAATTGTGATACATTCGATGATTCTTCGACAAGATCAATTTGTCTTTAAACATCTCATAATGTTTGCTTAATCACCACAGCGCGTCATCTTTCAACGTTTCAAATTCAATTAATTGTTGTACTCAGGTCAAATTCAATGAAACCACAACAAGTGACATTGAGAAGGACATTTGCTGGTTCATTTACATCATTAAAACTGCACGATAGATTGTCCTGGTAGATTTATACTCATATTGTACTTCGTTCTACTTCAATGTAACCAACTGAACAAATTACGCTGTTGCTCAATCCAACTCAATTACATACATTTGCCAATAGGAAAAAGTGTTTCCTTTGTTCTGACGAAATAGATGAAATTATATTTTGCTTGTTCTTTTTATCCAACATCAAGCTAGTAAAGTATAAAGTTGTTCTAACAAATGAATTCTAGGTAACATATCACATGTGCTTTGCACGATAAAAAATTTACCAAATTTGTTTCAATTTGAAGTTGAATTGTGACAGAAAAAGTTTGAAATAATTTCAACTGAAATAACTTTCAAAGTTGCAAAGTACCGAGCGGTTATTCATCAAAGTTATTCCATGAGAACAAGTTAAGACCAGTTAGTTAGTGAAATGCTGACATTTAAACAAAAGAGAGAACAAAAATTCTATTTAATATTCACTGTTATCCAAGTGTGAAATGCTTGTACAATAATGATGCAATCAATTTGTGGTGAAGAATTAAAAATAAAGTTTGATCAAAGAGTGTCACATGTGGATACCTTTAAAAGGAAAAGGATTGCAGATGACAAATGAAGATGCTACACGATATCAGCCTCTATACAAGTACATCGACTACATCGACATGAGCAGCGAATAATCAATATCATGAAAGTGAAAAGTGCAGAGAATAAAAAAATCAGCAAAAAGTGAATAAACAAAAGGTGATGTCTCGAGTAGATAAAACGAGCACATGAGAGCAAAGTTGAACTGACTCGAGGAAATTAAGCTGCCTGTAAAAAGAAAAAAAAGATAAACCTTGTTGACTATTGCTGTATTTGCTGACAGAGTAGTCAATCCAATTGATATTTCGTTATATTCGATTCGCTCGATTGTTTGACTGTGCACTTTACTGTCTCAGAGAAGAGATGAGCCGAGTCAGGTTCATGCTTGGGATGACTAATTGGTCAGGTAGAACAATGAGTGCACACTCAACTTTGTCCGAGAATACAATATAAATTCTACCCACGCATTCGGGAAGCACAATCAGTGTTGACCAGGTTGACCAATGAAATGACAATTTCGATTAAAAGGTAAATTACTGTAACAAATGAAGGAATGATGATCACACCCATACAGATAGTGAATCTTTAATTAGAACGATGATAAATCGAACGAGTTACATTCATCATGTAAGCTTAAAATAGCAGGTCGTTTGATAGACTTTTACCAAAAGTGTCCTTGAATTGGTTCCTGATGGTGAAAACACCTAGTTTTTCATTGGAAATTCACGAGATCGAGTGCACAAGTATCTGCGTATTCTTGTTAGTTGATTTCAATGTCAATTTGATCCTTAGTGTACTATTTTTATTTCACTTCATCCTAGAAAGTGCATTCTTTCATGCACGACAAAGATTAAATTTAAATTTAGTTAAAAGAAAATATTAAAATTTCACACAAAAAAGTGTCTCTCAACATGAACTTTTCAAGTTAACAAACATAGAGAGACATTTATTTTACAATAAAAATTGTAAGTCAGGTCAACTTGTGTTGATGGAAGTCACTTCAAGGTAAAATTGACAACATTATGTACAGGTAAAAAATTATATGCTCACAATGAGTGTGAAAGTTCAATTGATCTCTCGAACATACATGCTGGTTGTTTCGAGCAAAGCTTCAATTTTCTTCAGTTGTCTTGAAATAGCTTGACTCATGTTTTCTTTTTTACAACAGATCAAATCTAATTGTTCTTTCAGTTGATCTCGTTCATTTTTTATTCTTTCCATCTCGAGGTCTTTCAATTTTAATGAAGATTCGTGATAAGAATTCAGTGATTTGATTTTATCATTCAATTCTTCAATCTGCTTCTCGAGTTTCTTTATCACGATGTCCTTACGATTCAGTTCCTCGGAGATGGCATTTTCATACTCTGTGGCCATTAGTAAATAGATTTAAGAAGAAGAAAGGGCAAAAAGATTCTGGAGTTAAAATGAATTCTCAGTCACAAACAACAACTGATTGAAGCAAGACAATCAGACTTACCTGGTTTTGTTACACCATTTCTACCTTTTTCGAGTTCGTAAAGTCTTAATTTTAAACTGAAATTTTCTCTTTGAAGTTCATTCATTTTAGCTTCATTTTCTCTAAGAGAAGTCACAGAAGTCGATTTGATTAAATTACCGGTTGAACCAGTAAAATTTATATCCATTTGTTCTCGGTAAAATTTTTGGGCAGCATTGATTTGTGCTCTCACCGAATTACTAACTGAAGGTAGTGAAAGAGTATCTTCATCATCTGATTCATCGAGATCTTTGTAGCTTCGCAATTGATTAAAACTATCACCATTAGTGATGTTGGCCATGATTTTTGAGGATGATGAATAAATCTACTGAGTAGATTTTTTCTCGAAAATACAAAATGCAAATGATGATTCTAGTAAGACGTAGTTGTTGTTAGTCGAAACTTGTCGTTGTTTATGCTGAAGATGCCATTAGAGACATGAGTTACAGTTGCACAAATGAGTATTCTAGTCGATCTAATTATAGCGCTGTTGGCATATTCAAGCCAAAAAGGTAGCGTGTTACAATCTGGTGACTGGAAGTGGTCCAAGATGAGTGGTAGTTCGATGGCCCAGTCGACAGATGCGTGAACCTTTAGTACTGAAAGATTCGAGGATGAGAAAAGAAGAGACTCGAGCTCGAGCTAGTGGTAAAATTATCAATTGAAACATCTGATGTTAAAACCGTTGACGATCGTTTATTCCCTACAGGGTTCGCTACAGCTGGTTCCGCCATGAACCACTCGGTTCGCCCTCTGATAGCATGTTTTTGCCCGAAAAAATCTGACAAAAGTAAAAGAAGTTAGTTCTGGTAATCTTGTAGTCAGGAATAAAACACAGATTCATCATAGATTGGTTGTACATTCAGCTTGACTGAATATTTCATGACAAATGGAAACAGCAACAGAGATTGATAACAAAAAAAAAGCAGTCAACTTTCGGCCCTTTTGTTGTGAAAAGGCAAATTAACTTTGGTCAACAAACAGTTTCATCACTTACCCACTTTTGCATCATCTTGTTGGATAAAATTTTTTGACATCGTAGTTAGTGTCAAGGAGAAGAGATATTTTTTTCAACTTGCAACAAGTATGGCCTTTATCATGAAGAATGTAGATCAACACTTTTCTCCTATCGATTATTTATCAAGGTTCAAGGTTTCAGACCTCAAGTTAACCAAGCAAGTACATTGATTTATGGAGAATCAAGTAAATCAAGTAAATCAAGTGAACTGACAAAAGAATAAACGCGTCTTTCAGCATAATCACCTTCTAAACTGAATCAAAGTTCATTTTCAAGTTGATCTTAAGGGTAATTCTATGGCAACATCGGTTCAAGTACTAAATGAATACTTGGTCAAATATGAATGGCAATAGGAGCAGATCAAGGTGTCAATATAGTGGTTCAATAGTTCAATATTGATCATCGAGACTGGGATGATGTGTGTTGGGATGTTGATGGGTTGATCGATTGATCGATTGACACGAGGCCAACAGGGGAGTAAATTATTAATAATACGAAAGTCCTCATCCTGTACATTTGTTTCACTCGGGCATTTTAATTGCACTTATTTGCACACTTGACACTGTGAAAGGACGATTGACGATGTTTATGAATACACAAACGTACTATTAACATACAAATGCCGGTACATTTGCTTGTTATTTGGTTTTCCTGTTTACACCTCATGGTTTATCTTCATTACGTCCAATTTACCGCAATATGTTTGTCTTTCCGTCTCTCGAATATTCTACTTATTGCAGATGAATCTTATCGGTGCACGTGCTTGAAATCGAACAAGTATTTTGACCAAATTCAGTGATTTTTTCTATTCCATTTCAATGATGTATGAATAAGGTTGAAAAAAAGAAAAGAAGGAATGTTGATTTTGGTGATAATTTAAACTCAAAACCATCATCAATCGTCACACGAATACGACAGTATGTTTTTCGACCACAGTGGTGACTAATTTGTGTAATTAAGCTTTATGATTTATTGTTTTAACGTTTTACACTCACCAAGTCACCAGTTACCGTAGACGTTGCCATTAATAACTCAATCACGAGAGACGCATTTGACTGACGACACAAAATTGTCTGCTAAATTGGTTTGGTCTCATGATCAGATCACAAGTTGTGGTCTTGTTAACTTTCAATTGTTCAATTTTCCTGATGATTGGATGACCTTAAATGTTTCCTCTCAAGCAAAAGCATGTGTTGAATACTTGCAAATAATAATAATAATGTTCTTGGCAGGAAGTGAAGTACTTGACCATGGCTCGATGGAACTTTCAACGGGCAATGAGTGATCACCAATCGACAATCGATCGTGTTCATTAAAAGGCAATGTTCAAATAAACATTTTTAATGTCAATTAGAAAAGCAATGGGATTGTTATTTGTTGACACATGTTGTTGTTTTGCCCGTACAGTGTGTACAAAAGTGTCATTAATGACGTATCGTGAGATAAACCACGTGACTTCCGGTCAAATTAATGAACTCAAGTGGGGTAAAGTGTAATTATATGACAATTTTATCTGTTTATTGACTGATTATCTAACAAATGAGGAATGAAATCGAAAACAAGGGTAAAATCGATCAAATTTGGACATAAACAGACGGATGATAAAGTAAATTGCTGCACTTTCCTTTGTCTACCTTCTTCAGGTATTCAGGTATTCAGTGTACACTATATACCAGTGTATACTTGATTTGCTCAGTGATTTATTTTCTCTTTTAACAAGTGTAAGAGTGTGCAGCACACTCGTGTGATATATGAATGACTGACGTGCAAGATCCACAGTTCACTAATGATTAAACTGCCAACCTTGCAAGACACTCCGTGGGCAAAATTTCGATTTGTCGATTCTGAATTCCTTATCGTGCGAAAACAAAAAATAATAATCACCCAAGTGGAACCATCCAGGGTTAAATTTAGTATTGATTTTGACCCTGATAAAGTTGCTTCTTCAACAACAGTTGCACTTGCCTTTATTTTAAATTAGCTAATGTGTGTGCTTGTTTATCTTGACTGATTATTGTATTCAAACGATTGGCCAGTCGATTTATCCGATTTATCCGTGGAATAAGTCACCTTGTCTCTGCCTGAATGATCATTTTTTCAACAAAACATAATATTTGTTCATCTATTCATCCACTTTGTCCTAGCAGTCCAAGCCAATCGAAGCGATTGATCTTTGGCAATCAAGAAGACCTTAAAGTACTGAAAGAACTGAAAGAATTGAATCAATTCAATTTCTCTCCACTGGAACAATAAAAGCATTATGATTTCAAGTTACAACACAAGGAATCACAGTATCAACCAGCAAGATTTAGATGATGCCACAATGATCGAATACATCACCAGCACTTGTGACAGTTCATCAGTCCATTCATACTCCAACGTCAATTCACAAGGACCACAAGTTAATTCTATTTTGAACAATGCTTTTTCACCAAGTGTGGGTAAAATTTTCAATGACATATTTTCATCTGTAAACACCAGTAATACAAATAACAACTTGTTCGGCTCATCCTTGACCAGTGGGCAAAACTCTTTGGCTGTTCATTCATCTACATCATCATCAGTATCATCAGTTGGTGAATCCAGTCAATCGAACTCACCAGTCAACACCGTCAATAATGTTTACGACACTGATGATTCAGGCCTTGATGCAACCAACATAAGTTGTTCCACTAATGATGGATACTTCATCAACAATAGAGTTAATCATTCTCATCCTCATTCTCAACATCATCCTCATCCTCATCCCCATGCTCATCAAATTGTTCAAGAGAATAATACATCAATTAATAACAAAGTCAATGGTGTACACTCACGATTTGGCCAAAAAACTAATCAAAGGACAGATCAACAGCACCAGTTGGTCTCACAGTTTAATCAAATGAATTCATCATTTCATCGAAGCATAAGTCATCAGTCAGACTGTTCCAATTTAACCTCAAGTGACACAAGTACTTTGACAGAATTTTCAACCGTTTCAAATGATACAATGATCAGTGTTCACAATGATTCACTTAAAAGTCGTGATTACCATCTTAATAATCAAATTCGAACAATTTGCGACAAGAACATTCCCGAAGAAACAAGTACTTTGTTTGAATTTCCTCAAACAAATGCAGCATCAGCGGCATCAGTTGATTTCAGTCAACCAATGAATGGAATAACTTCTTCCATTGCAAATGACGACTGTTCTATCGTCAATTCGAATATTCAACTGAAGATAATGAGTGAACCTGCTCGACATCATCGAGCTCGTTACCGAACTGAAGGATCTCGAGGGGCAATTAAAGATCGAACTGGTCGTTCATTTCCAGTTGTCAAATTAATCGGATATAATTGTTCACCAGTTAAATTGCGTTGTTACATTGGTCATGATCGTCGACACGGTGAACCACATTTGTACTATCAAGTGTCAAGGATAATTGGTAAAAATATCACCCCCTGCAGTGTTATAAAGGCTGGAGGAGTAAAGATGATTGAAATAGATTTGTTGCCTGAAAATGACATGGTCGCCATAATCAATTGTATTGGAATTGTCAAAGAGAGAAACTTCGACGTTCAAAGGCGATGTATTGTTGGCACGACCAATAGTAATGGCAATTCTTGTTCAATTAAAGGCAATTCAAATTGCCTTAAACGAAAACAACCTTCGACCTCATGTGGAGAGAGTACTAGTGTCTGTCGCAACAACTACACTCTTCCCACCGTGTCCAAGTGTGCAGTCGCAACAGTTGATACTCATGGCTGCCATCACAGTAAGCCTTCCTTTGGTAGCAATGGAATCAATGGAAGCAATGCAAGTCATGGCAATGGCCAAAGTGCAAACTCCATGGTCAAATCGCAAGCCTCGAGATATCAACTTGAAAAACGATCTACAACCTGTACATTAGTTTTCACTTGTATCATAAGCAATGTCAATGGAACTACCAGAAACTTCACGGCTGTCAGTGATGTCATTAATTGTGCACAAATTTTAGGATCACCTGAAATTCATAAAGTTTCACTCAATCGAGACAAGTTCAAAGGAGGTTCAGAAGTATTCGTCATTGGTAAAAACTTCACTCGTGAAAGTAAAATTGTCTGGGACATATTTCCCAGCAATTTGAAAAGTCAACTGGCAGATTTTGATTCAAAATTTTGGTTGAGAGAATCAGAACCTGAAAGTGATTATGTCAATCAAAATCATTTGATTTTTCGAGTTCCTCCACTCAAAGCGTTAGTCAATGAAACACCAGAAATTCAAGAGAACTCGTCAACATCTCAGCCATCTGATGATAAAATTACTTATGTCAAACAAAATTTATTAAATTCACTTCAGGTTCAATTGCAGTTCAGAATAAGGTGTGGCGAGAAGATCTCAGAGCCTCATGTCTTCACATTCATTTCAGCTGATTTACCATCAAACTACGAAAGTCTTTATCATTCATCGAGTTTATAATAATAAAATTTGCTAATTCATAATGAATATTGGCTTTACTTTGTCTTGTCGCTCTGATGATGAATTCGACATAAAGTAACCAGAGTATACCTTGAAACAAACAAGTCATACGTCTACCAGTAATTCAAAGTTTCCAAGCAATTAAAACTAACAATCTGGTCCCTCCAAGTCTCTGGCCACCTGGCGGTCAGCTGTTCTAAAACCGAAAGCTTCGAAACTGTTCTTTCTTTGACTTTTGATCCTTTTGATTTCATTCACTGATTTTTCTTCATCGTCGGTGTCAAACTTACCAAAATGCCACGATGGTATCTAGCATGGATGATTGGTCCTGCTGCAATTCGTAGGACACTTCCCTACTTGAAATCAGGTGGTCTCGCGTTGAGAGAAAAAGTCAGCATCCTCGAAATTCACTACAACATGTATTGGGATAAACATGTTACACCAACATCAGGTCGAATTGATGAGAGTAAATTTACTGGTGCAAATAAACGATTCTTACCTCTGGTCAAATCACACAGTGGTTTGAGAGATTTTTATTTTGGGAAATGCCTCGTTTAGCATATCAGAATCCAAATTTACAAATCATCAGATTTTTGGACAAAGAACCTCTTCCGTTTATACGCTGTTGGTTATCAGATGGCTCAGATGTTTTATTTGATTGTGACATGAAAGATAGAAGAAGTATACTTGAACAACTAATCAAAACTCTCGGTGACAAGGGCGTAAGTCGTTTCAGAAAAGAACAACAAGAACAAGCCATTACACACATAAACCCTGCTACATTTGGTGTTTTGCGGTCTCGTGCTTGTATGTGCGATTGTCCAGGACAAGTTCCATGCCCTGGTGTGATTGATTTACCCACAAAAATGAGAGGAAAGTTCAGATTTCAGCAACAAGAGAAACTGGAAGAATGGGAAAATAATCCTCAATTACCTTATCCTAGCGCAGCTGAAATGGAGAAAATACACTTGGCTTTCCCTCAGCAAATTAAACCTATCCATGAAGGGCACGTTGATGGATTAGACCAAGTTTTCATGAGAAAACCTACTCAAACAACTCGACCCTTCCAGAATCCCGAGGAAATAGTCAAAAAGTATAAATCTGATCGATTTGAAAAAGAGAGTGATCGAAAACTTATGCAAAGGCATCCTCCACCCAGAGAATGGACCAAAGGGTAAAATAAATACATCCATGTACTTTAGCCAAACTTTAGCTTGATCTATTTGAATTAAACCTATTGAATATTTATTGGACTGATATTTGATCATTTTCAAAGTTGATTTCCCTAATAGGATGTACAGTTTGTGACTTTTTGTTACACATATCGGTGACTAATTCGTCAGGTAAGCCAGTGGATACAAGAGACTCTTGAAGGAATATAGCATTGATGGGTGGAAATTTGATTGAATTGAATGCAGAAAATACTTCAGTCTGTTCGTGGACTGCAAAATTTCCCACAAGTGAACCTTCCTGAGAGTGCCGTAAAAATTCACATATTGAGTACAATGAAGAAGGAAGCATCGGTCCATGAATATCCAGTCTGTGATGAGTTGAACCATCTTGCAAAGTTGATGCATGCATCTTGATCCTTAAGGGAATCAATGAACCACCAGTGAATGCAACGGGTGACAATAAAGTAGGTGGAATATTAGCAAGAGGACCAACTGGAGAAATACAGTGTCTTGATCACAAAGCAGGTTTATCAAAGATTGTATATCATTTCCTACAATTAAAACAAGTGAGGAATAATCGTTAGGATCGATTGTTTTGCCTTGAGGTCGACGTTTGAGTTTGGAGGACTTGAGGGTGGGAAAGTCATGTTGTGAAAGACCCAATGAATCAAGTATTGATTCGGCATCTTCATCATCATCAATTTCATCATTAGCAGCTTCATCATTGACTTTGCTTTCGGAGTGATTTTCTTTGAATTCAAAAGAGGAGTTGGTGGCATCATCAGTTACAAGACTTGAAGATGAAGTGTCACTGGATGTTTCTTGTGAGTAAGGAGTTGAAAATGAAATTCCCTCCTTTGACAAGGCTTTTCTAAATCCAATTGAAGTCGGATAAATGAGAACATGAACTTGGTCAATAGCAGCAGCTACTCCTGCTGATCTGAATAGAGCGGTAAAATTAGGACTACATAGATAGAAAAAAGCAGACTGACGAGTTCTAATTAAATGATACAGTGATTTGAGTGATACTTTAAATTCACTGTGTAATGATTCAATTGCTTGGGGTGGGTAATGAAGAAATGTTCTGAGATTTGGCATTTGCGAGTCTTCCCAAGCGAGGATAAAGTTGCATCCAGGGAAGATTAGGAAATTGCCAAACAATTGTATGCTGTCTCAGAGAAGATGATGAAGAGAAATCATTTATTTTTCTAGATGGTGAATTCAGTACAGAGGATGATGCCAGAGTCGGTTTGAGATCGTTATTGTTATGTGACGACTGATGAGTACATCGGGCGAAAGATGTGATGCCTGTTGATTCTTCTCTCGCGCCAAAACATCCTCGAAAAGGGAAATTCTTGTTAGAGATGAATTTAACGTGGGTTTTTTAAACTCCAATCAATCGGTGTCCTAGCATTGGAAATTGTTTCAAAGAGTGAACGACACGGCACTGATACTTTAGCTGATCCATCAGTAGGGGGTGAGAGATTTTTTTAATTCTCTTATTGGGAGTATCTGATGAACTTTTGACTTTTTTTCATGATTGGTGAAGTGAATGTTAATTGAGATGGTTTGAATGGTGAACGTTTGCTTGACGGAGAGCCGATGTTGATCAGGACGGGCCTTTTTGGTGCCCGATCGGTGTGAATTTTGTATACATTTCAATGGTGAAAAATCTGCCCAACGATCTTTTTTAGGTTTATTTGAACGATTAGTTACTTGTAATGGCCTAAGAAAATCTTCAGATGAAGTTTCATGATGTTCCATGATGAAAAAATGTAACTTACACAAGTTTGAAAGAGATGATCAACCGACCTACTGGTTCAGGAGGGGGGAAAAGGAGAGACAACTTGGCAACAAAGCCAATTCGCGCCCTCATGCATAAGTTACTCCATCTATTGATAGAGGAAACCGCCATATTGTTTTAAAGCTTAGCTACTTGTTCCGATTTACCAGGCTTTCTTAGCTTCACTTGCTTACTTGTCGGACGTCGTCGTACATCTAATTGTTACTATCTCTCTTTTCGCATAAATCGTCAATTTGAGGACCTTTTATGTCTCCACCCAGTATAGCTATGAGTGACTATCGCGCTCCTAAACAATCAAATGATAGAGGGTGAGTAATCGTTATTGATTGCATATATTTTCATGATTTCTTATTGACCTCAGTACCTAATCAATTATCTCATTTATACAGCTACAACTCGTACTCTCAATCTAACGGATTCAGTTCCATGAGTAATGGAAATGGTTATGGTCAATCTAACGGAGGTTATGGTGGCCGAGGTGGATTTCACAATGGAGGTGGAGGAGGATATGGTGGAGGACGAGGACGCTATAATGGTTCAGGAGGACGAGGAGGAGGTAATCGACGTGGTGATGTTCTACTTGTAGCTCCTGGGCCTATTACGGTTCGCAAAGAATTTTTATCACAAATTGATACTGGAATAGCGGCCAAAAGGTCTCCTCGTGAAGTCGAAGAATTCTATCAAACCGAACAAATTACTCTGAAGGGTCATTCAATTCCTAGGCCCGTCCTTTCTTTCTCTGACCTCAAATGGCCTGAAAGGATCTCTGAAGGAATTCGTAAGCAAGGCTACTCCAAACCGACCCCTATACAGTCTCAAGGATGGCCAATCGCCCTAGCTGGTCGCGATATGGTTGGTATTGCCCAGACAGGTTCTGGTAAAACAATGGCCTATGTCTTACCTGCTTTCATGCACATTGATGGTCAGCCTAAGGAGCGACGTAATTATGGTCCAATGGTTTTGATTATGGCTCCTACTCGTGAATTAGCACAACAAATTCAAGAAAATATCCAACAATTTGATGTTCATCGTAGTGTTTGTGTTTTTGGGTGGAGCATCCAAAGGGCCTCAAATTCGAGACATCAACAACGCTCGTCCCTTAATCATTGTTGCTACTCCTGGGCGTTTGAATGACTTTTTAGAATCTCAGATCATTTCTATGTCCAACATTTCATTCCTTGTGCTTGATGAATGAAGCTGATCGTATGCTCGACATGGGTTTTGAACCTCAAATTCGTAAAATAGTAAACCAAATTCAAACTCCAGATCGTCAGACTCTCATGTGGTCTGCAACATGGCCCAAAGAAGTAAAAACTCTCGCCGAAGATTTCCTCAAGGATTATGTCCAATTGAATGTCGGTGCTCTTCAACTTCATGCAAATCATAACATCACTCAAATTGTTGACGTTTGTGATGAATTGGAAAAGTCACAGAAGTTATATGCCCTGTTGAACGAATTACTAGGTCGTGAACAGGATAACAAGGAAAACAAGACGATAATTTTTGCCGAAACAAAGAAGAAAGTAGATGAGTTGACACGTTCTATGAGGTCACAAGGGTGGCCTGCAATGTGTATTCATGGCGACAAAAGTCAACAAGAACGAGATTGGGTATTGCGAGAGTTCAAAAACGGAAAGTCACCAATCCTAGTCGCTACAGATGTTGCTGCCCGTGGGCTCGGTAAGTACTCTCCCAATGATGCAGTATTTTTTTGCTATTTCAGGATCCAATCGGCTGGCTCTTCCTTCCACATTTGGCCTGTTCGTTGATGTCCCATAATGAATTATGCGAAGTGTGAAGGACGTGGCCTGCGCTGCTAAGTTTGTTCAACCAAAACGAAAAAGTGTGTCCTCGTGTCCGTTTTGTCCGTACTCACTCATCTGCCCACTTTCTAACCATGGACTGTGATGCCTGTTGATTCTACTGATCAAACGGCAGAAGAATGTGAAGTACATTTCTTTGTTGACTATTTGTCTTCTGGTGCACGTGGACACATGCGAATTCACTGGAGCCGAGAAATGAACTTTTGGTACCGGCCCTTGGCTGAAAGAAGGTTTGCGAGTTTGAACTCCGAGGAATGAGGAAGACGAGGAAAGGCAAGGATTAGTTTTGCTACTCAAGTCAAGTCCATGTATGACTTTACTGGGGTGTATCTTTATTTACTTTGTTGATTGAATCACAGGAGAAAAACATACCTTGCACAAACTGAGTCACAGATGAATCCTCCTCGAATGTTCAGCCTACCAGATGACTTCTACATTTCAGAAGGGAAATATCAGCCGGTAACATTTATGGTTCCTCTCGACCTGGTAATTGTTTAGTTTCGGGTGTCAAGCCCCTGTCATCAAATGGCCGAACAACGATAAACGCGATGCAGAGTTGTCCAAAGGAGATGGCCTGATGTAAGGAGTATCTCCATTCCTGGTTTTCTCTTTACCATCTCTGCCTTGAATGTGTTGTTGAGTGTCAAATGACGGGTTAATAATTGACAAACTCACTTGTCCATCAAATTATTAGACTAATTGCGCATCGATCGCTCTTCAATCAATTAACTTGAATTTTATTTCCCATCAGACGTCGATGACATCAAATACGTCATAAATTTCGACTATCCATCATGTTCTGAAGATTATGTCCATAGGATTGGACGAACAGGTCGTCGTGATAGACTCGGTACTGCTTATACTTTTTTCACAAGAAATAACTGTAAACAGGCCGGCGACTTGATCGGTGTACTCAAAGAAGCAAGCCAACAAATCAATCCCAAATTATTCGAATTGTCCCAAGGAAATCGAGGAGGACGTGACAACCGTAGGCGATGGGGCTTTGCTCCACGCCAAGGTGGGTATGGTGGTGGAAATTACGGTGGTGGTGGAGGATATGGCGGTGGAAATTACGGTGGTGGTGGTGGTGGTTACAACAATGGGTCAGGTGGTGGATTCAAACGAAAGTTTGATGATTCCAATGGCCACAGTGGTGGCGGACCCAATAAAAAACAATACAACGCCGGTGGACCTAGTGGTTATGGGTCAGGATCTTTCCACTACTCTTCTTAAATTATTCCCAACTTAGGAACAACTTTTTTTCACAAACTTTTTCGCCTTTAAGCTAAACAATTTTCCTTCCTAGACTTGAATTTAATTTCATCTATTCGATACAATAAACTTCTGATAAACCACCTCATTTACCTTCTTTGTCCATTCATTGCTTTGTGTTAATCATTAAATCAATTGCTATTGGACATGAACTTTTTTCCAGCGCTCCTAAGTTGCTCGATGTTTGGTACACTGGTGTTTGGTCGACTGTCATATTTACATAGCAAAATGACGTTGTTAACTAACTGAAATTCCAATGATTTAGTCTAAAAAATTTAAAAAACTGATCTCAAGTGATGAAATTCAGTTTTTTGCTATACCGCTACATGACTAGTCTTTTTATTAATGAAAGTTCAAACACAACAGTGAATTTGATCAAGTATTCAATAATAGGAATGATCGATGCACTTCTTGCAGACAAATATTCTTTCTAGCGATTTCAAATCATGTTCAACTGATGAAAGAAATGTAGAGATTGAAGATTTCGAAGTCAAATCAAACTTTATTTCATTTTTCGATTAGTAAAATAAACTGATGAACAACTACGGATACTCAGCTGTCAAGTTTATTGCTCAAACAGTCTACAACTGACCCTGAGTAGCAGCAAGAGCCTCAGCACGTTCAGCGAGCAATTCGTCGCCGGTGATTTTAATTTTTTGCTGAGCAACAGGATCAAGAGTAAGATCCGAAACGATCTTCCATTTTTTACCATTAACAGTACAGGGGAAAGAAAAAACAACATCAGCCGGGGCACCATAATGACTTCCATCGGAAATAACACCCATGGACACAGCGACATCACCAGTTCCATGCCACCAGTCTTTCATGTGGTCAGCAGCAGCTTTGGCAGCTGACATGGCTGATGATAATTTACGAGCTGCGATGACTGCAGCACCACGTTTTTGCACAAGTTCAATCAAAGCTTCATCATGACCACTAAATGGCAATTTGTTTCCACAAGAAGTTGCACGTGATACATCAGGGAATTGGGTAGATGAATGATTACCCCAAATGAAAACATCTCGAACACCTTCCACTTGGACATTGTTCTTGAGGGCCACCTGAGCTCGAGCACGATTTTCATCCAACCTGGTCATTGCTGTAAAGTTTTCAACCGGAATTTTAGGTGCTGCGAATTTCGAACAGATGAGTGCATTAGTATTGGCAGGATTTCCTACAACCAATACTTTGACATCAGGCTTGGAATGGGCAGCCAAAGCTTTTCCTTGGGATGCAAATATTTTAACATTGGCTGCAAGAAGATCTTTCCTTTCCATTCCTTCTCGTCGTGGCATGGCACCAACCAAAAAGGCTGCATCCAAATCTTTGAAGGCAACTTCCTCACTAGTAGTTGCTACCACTGATTGAACCAATGGATAAGCACAATCAGTGATCTCAAGGACAACACCATTCAAAACTGTCTCACACATGGGTATATCCAAAAGATGCAAAATCACCGGTTGATGAGGACCAAAGACATCTCCTTTGCAAATGATTGGGATAAGAGAGTAGGCTATTTGTCCAGCAGCTCCTGTGATCAATACTCGAATAGCTTCTTTTGCCATGATTGGACTGAAAAACAAGTGAATTCAATAAAATTCTAGTAATATGAAGAGGTGACTTTGAGGACAAAGATGTGTCTAGGCTCTTGATCAATGGAATGGTTTGTGAAGCATGAGGAAAACAACCAACATCGGAGTTGACAAGTGAGCCGGCTGCCCTTGAAAAAAACGACAATAGTGTCATCTGTGGATTTCTAACATTACCCAACGGTAAAAGAGAAAAACATTTCGCACTTTCATCACCAAGTGCTTGGTGTCATGGAAAATGTGAAATCAAACATTTGTCCACACTGAATGTTTAATGGTTTATTGCTCTTTATGCTGCAATGCAATGGATTCAACAAGAGTACACTGTTTTCCTTTCAGATTTGAAAAAATTTATTTGATTTGTCTCAAATGTTCATCATCATCCTAGATATCCTAGATAGTGTGGTGATCGAAAATGTACAATTTCAATCACTCCATCGATGGTGAAAAAGTTTTAAAATCAAGTTTTTAAAATCAGTTGATTCAGGGAAATATGATCGAAGTAAATCCTTTAGTTGCGAGAGCAACATCCACCACTTTGACCACCAACAGCTGCGGGAGAAGATGGACCACAAGTTGAGCATTTGCACGATCCACAACATCTGCAGTGAGGATTTCGTTGTTGTCCAGGACATGAAGAACAACAGTTACATCGAGAACCACAGTTGCATGCAGATTGACCTGAACTGCATCGACAGTTGGGTCCACATTGACAATTGGCACCACATTTGCAACTGGGACCACAGGAACAAGCTCGTGGACAAGAACAGTTGGGTGCACATCGGCAATTTGGTCCACATTGACAAACGTATCCAGAACAAGCTGAAGGCATGATGAAGGCTGATTGAGAGTTGATTTAACAAGACCAAAGAAAGAATCCAACGACCAAGAGGAGTTAAGAGAGCTTGATTGGAGTAAGAGTTGAGTTGCTGAAAAAGAACAAGTCGATGATCCAAAGGTTGGGTACTAATTCGAAGTCGTTCAGAAGATGTTCGAAGTTGTTGCAAGATGGCTCAAAGCTTCAATTGTAGCGCCTTTTAAAACACCTGATTTGCAGTTGTGTGCAAAAGTAAAGGACGGTGTGCAAAAAGTCTTCTCCATTGGACAATGATACGCATGTTAAGAGACACGACAATCGACGACCTAACGTTTTATCAGTATGACCTTTGAACTCTGGATAACTGGATCTTCCCTGATGAATCAAAGACGTTCGAGGTGTTCGTGAAGTGTTCGTTTTGAAACAAATTAAGACAAGTTCATGCAAATGAAGATGATTCTTTTCCTTTTTCCAAGTTTTCAAAATACTTCTTAGCGTTCTTGATGTTGAGAATGGTTAAAGCAGACTCTGTTCAAATAAACAAGATAATTAATGGTTAGGTAATTGTCATATTCAAATATTTCATCAGGATTTAAACTTACGAATATTAGGAGGAGTAACAACCATGACAACCATGTTAGCCGTGATGGATTCAACGATAGCTGCGAATTTAGAATTTCTCACTTGTAATGATGAAAATTGTGTACTTTGTTTTAAACAAGACAGTCTAAGTTGTTTGATAATGTTGGATATTTTTTCAAATCGATGAAGATCCGAATGATCACGTCTTTGACAATGTGAAATGACCAAAAAAGTAGTTTTTTCAAACAAAATAACCTCATCAGCTTCTGTTGCATCAGTAAATCGTGATAATTGATTTTCAAGATCACCAACATTTGGTATGAGAGTGTAAAGTATACATGACCAGGCTTTGCACAATGTTTCATCCCAAATCGATGTAGCAAAGCAAATTACGTCAAGTGGATTAGAAAGTTGTTTCAATTGACATTCTCGTTGTTTTAAGATGAAATTTCTGTGTTTTTCCTCTTCTACCAAATCCATTTTATGAATCAAACAGAATATTCTAGCACTTGGTGAATTTTGGTACAACAGTTGAAGGCATGAATGATAATAATGAAGATCTTTGTCGAATTCTAATGATTCAACATCGAATACGTAGATGAAAACTTGAACATTTTTAAATATATCATTTTTTTGTGAATTACATTGACTTTGAATAAAAATTTCTTGTCCACTACAATCACATAAGTTGAGAACTAAATTACCCAAGAAACGAACGTGAGAATGCTCAACATATGTTGTTACTCCAAGTCGTCGAGTGTCAAGAGCATTGTAATTGGCAAATATAATTGATCGCATGGATGTTTTGCCTGAACCAGACTTACCCATCAGTAGAACCTAGTAAGTGAAATGTTGACACAATCGAATGATCAGTTAGTTGAATGTGATAATCAAAATTCGGTTTAAAGGATTGGATTGAATAATTACCTTTTTCTTCATACTTGAATTCATGATGATGCTAAGAGGTGATATTGAAGCAGATGAGTAACAAAGACAGTTTATGGTTGTCAAGTTGTCTTGTCTTGTTATTGTCAAGTTATTATGCTTGAAGCTGTCACACTGAAAGATTCAACATTAATTTTTGCAAAGTCCTTATGAATACTGCATTTATCTTCCGTACTTGTTGCATCTGATTGACCAGTCATCAAGTGATGATGGAAAGTCGAAGGAAGAGAAAAAAGTTTACACTGATTGCGCTAAATCAGTTGCCATCGACAAGTATTTGTATGCTAATTTCAAGCATTGACAGTCACAAGACACAACATTTGACGATTTTCTGGTACACTTGTTGTCACGCACAAGTCTATTGGGAGATATTGAGAAGGAGATTGAGGGAGAGAAAGGATATACTACTAATTAGGGATGACAAATTAGGTCACCAAAAAAAGTGACATTTAAGACAGAAAGTGACCCGAAGATAGTCATTGTTACTCGTCATATCGAATCTTATGGGTTCGTACGTTATCGTAAAATTCACATCTAGTTTACGTGCCCTTTCGTACTCACCTCCTAATTCGAGTGATAGATGGCTCATTCAAAGTCACATCCTGCCAGGTGGAGATTTGGAAATTCGAATTACACTCGAATGTCGAGGTGACGGACTTGATGAATCTGTTTATGCTTTGGTCATCAACAATTCTTACAGAAAGTACAATCGATTTGTTATTGGCAAATCATTTGGATATCCAGTAAATTCACTGAGAGATCGATTGAAACCATGGACGCTGATATATTACACTTCAACTTCACCTGTCAACCATCAATTGAAAAATGACATCATGGAACATGTTCAGTTTACCAGGTTATTTCCATCACCCAATCGACTGGTTAATTTAATTGCCTCTGATGGAATGAACATCACCATTGACTCTTACTTGTTAGAAGCTCGATCACCAGTTTTGAGAAATATAATTCATCACGCCGATAAAGATGAAGTTTCATCGAGTTCATCTTCACCTGAATCCAAAGTGACTGGTGACAATTCAATGCAGTGGCAAGGACACATCGACCAGTCTCATCAAAAAACCATTGCCAATTCTAATTCAAACACCATTGTTATCCCTGAGGTAATTGGAAGTAGTTTACTCGCATTTGTACATTTTTTACAAACAGATCACTTACATGACATGGAAAAATGTGCCGGAGATTTGCTCATTTTAGCCAACAAGTATTGTATTCCAAGATTGAAGGGCAAATGTATCTTATTCTTATGTGACCAAATTAATCATAAAAATTACACCAATTTGAAATACCTTGCAACCATCACTGACTGTAATGAATTAAGTGCTAAATTGTCACTTTTTCACAAAGCTAATCGTTCACTTTTGACAGAAGACGCTTCACGTCCATATCCATCACCTGATACTAACAGTGGTAGCCAATAGTTGAAACAAATAATAAAAAATGAAATAACAATCAAATAACAACTGAATATAAATTAGAGTCAATTTATTTTATTGTCAGAAATATCCACACACACACACCAAAAGACTAAATATTAAATAAATGACTTGAAAACAATCGAAACGACGATAGTGACGACACCGTGCGGTTGTCCAGTTTAGTTTGATAAGTCTTCAATCTTTTATCAATCTATGCACAGAGCATAATCAGGCATAATGAGGCAAGTTCAACGCCAACGACTGAGTTGAGAGTCTGGCACATTTGCCCTGACACCGGCCCAGCGTTTCCTGTATCTCTCTTCTCTTCTCTTCACTACTCTTCGACTCTCTTTCTCTTCCTGTGCACCTTTTTCCACTTGTTTCTCTGCTTCCTTTCTACTTTCTACCTTTCTCTCTCTCTCTCTCCTTTACCAGCGATACTCAAACTCCCACTGCCATATTCAACAATTTAACCTGCTTGTATTACTCGTGACTTTTTGCTAACATTATGAACGAACCTCAAGTAAATTGGTTTGTGGTCAACACAGTTACCCCTGGTAAATATACCCTGAATGTTATTGGACCTTCTCAAGATAGTTGGTCTGTTCGAATTATTCAACGTGACATTGATTCGTCTGCTGGAGACAAAAAAGACACCAAAGAAGACTCCAACAACAATGCGGTCACAGAAGATGACTCACAGAAACAAGATAGAGTATACACCTCTTTTCTAACCCTCGAAAGTCGAGAAGGCAAATCTCGAAGACCCATCAAAGCATTGGTCGTCTGCTACTCTTCTCTCTATCACTTCACCTTTTGGCCTGGTCAAGAAGTCAAAATTCCTTCCTCCTATGAATATGGAACTCGTATTATCTATGGTTCAAATGACTTTTCTAAAGGTTACGAATTCAGGATCAAAGGATTATTCATGTCAAGTGGTATGAAACTGACTGCTTTTCAAGCTGGTAATTCACAAGTTGCTTGGGACATCGATGCCAGGAAAAGTGAATCTTTCTTGGTCAACATGAGGTTACTAGGTCGTGTTGGTAATGAGGACAAAAAATCTAAAGAAAATGCCCCTGAAGATTCTACTGCTCAATCAAATGGCAATAAAAATGCCAGGCAAATTCACCTTTTGTATTACCATCCAACTAAACATACCCAAATGCACTCTGTCGAATTAGTCCCTGGTACAGTGACCGATGTTACACCTAGCGAAATTGCAGCCACATGGCGTCACATGCATCTCGTTTACTTCGAGAAGCTGAAACGATCATTCTTTCGGCGGCCATTTTATGTGTACAAAGGTCATTCTCGAAGTTTCTCTTCCAGTTCAGCTAATTACAATACCAGAAGATCAGAGGGTGGTGAATCAGTAGCAACTGCCTCTACTGGTGATTCAACAAAAAATGGTTCTGCCTAATAACACCTAGATGTCTAACTTAACCTAAAAACAGTACTTTTTCTCCCTTCCTTTTGGACTTCACACTTTGCTAAAAGTAAAATATTTCTGTTAAGACACTTGTTTTCTATGTCAACAAAAAAGTGAAAAATAACAACATTGGTATTATGCATGCACTAGTTTGATTTCCATTTCACTTGTTTTGTTTTCTCCTGTGCCTTGCGAATCCACCTGTTGAATCGGTAACAGACATTATTTTCATTTTCATTATTTTGTTTCAGTCTGTCTGAGTATTGTTTGTGCAAATTGAACAACAAACTTGCGCTATGCCTAATTGAGCCCTGGTTTCCGCTTGGTTTTATCAGGATTGGTAGGAAAGCTACTTCCTCTTCAACTGATACACTTAGCTGAACCTAAGGACATG